>CM062818.1:1474488155-1474696458 GCA_031772625.1 Pinus tabuliformis
CATCCCATAGACTAGATTGAACTGACATAAACAGGTGGAAGATTATATACACCACCCTAACAGGTAAATCCATAGCTGCTCATCAGCTACAAAACTATTTGAACAACATTTTTAGCAAAAAGTTAGAGAAGGCCTCCTCATACGCCAAGGATACCAGGATCAAGTCCTTAGAGGACTTAGTGATTGAATTGGGACATGATCCAAGGATATTAAAGCTACATAACAGCTTTTAAAGAAGAAAAATGAATATATTTTTCACTTAAGATACAATTGAAAATACCCCAACTACAACATCCTCAAACTCTAGAAGTATTAGAGAGCCAAACCAGACATGAGGAGTTGATGGACTTGATCCTAAAGCTTAATGACCAATTAAAGGAGACAAAAAAGGAGTTGGATGCTTTAATTCATTTGAAGCAAAGCAACTTGGCCACAACTTCTAGATATGTCATCCCTACAGTATCTACAACAATCCCTTCTACATTGGCAGGTTCACTGGCACGAACAACTCCACCTGCCACAGCTTTGCCAGTGACTGTAGAATCTACAACAACAAGTGCATCAGGTAAGAAAGAAACAAAATTAGTTAAGGCCATGGAAGATATTTCTATCGAGGCTACAAAGATGAAAAAACTAAGAGAAAAGGTGGCAAGTTTGGAAATTGACTACAAACTTGCCCAACTTAAGAAAAAGGAAGACGCACAAAGGCCCAAAGAATGAGTGAAAGAATCAAAGTCTTAGAGAAAGATTTAACATTGGAGAAACCCATTGGGCAAACCAAGGAAATGTTGTGGGCCAATATCATTGACTCTATCAATGATATTTGGCCATAAATTCAACTTATTTTTTAATAAACAGAATTAATAAAGATAGCTACATAATCTATCTAGAAAGTAAAGAAGGAGTTGGGAGATAAGCCTGAGGATGCCAATAGACTCATCCATTTCCTCAACAACAATAATAGGTATGAGCTCCATGAACTCAATACAGAAGACAGGACTGAAACCATCTTGGAAATAAGGAAGGTCCTTTCCAAGAGAAACCTAATGCTGAACTTAGAAGAAAAGTGCCATAACATGCAGGTAGCCATTGATAGGTTCATGGCTAAATTCTAGATTTTGAGGGAGAAAGGATTGCATAGTCCATTAGTTATTAATGATGAACTCATGACATAGTTGGACTATGGCAATAGACTTAGATAGTTGGCTAAGGAACAAGTTAGCACTTCATCCATAAAAGCACTACCAACAGGCAAAGTTTTGTACAAAACATTTGAGAACTTGTTTTTTCTTGAGCATGAGATAAAACACTTATTCCTCACCAAGCCCAATTTTTCCAAGTATACTGAAGCTGATGAGATCTATAGGAGGATGATGAATGTAAAATTACCTGATGCAGAATGGTGGGAGACAATGACTGATTTACTGTGATAAATTTACAACAAAAAGTTACTGCATAGTAAAAAT
Organism: Pinus tabuliformis; assembly: GCA_031772625.1. NCBI lineage: Eukaryota > Viridiplantae > Streptophyta > Pinopsida > Pinales > Pinaceae > Pinus > Pinus tabuliformis. Next base: position 1,474,489,622 of record CM062818.1, read on the forward strand.
GAGAGCAGCCAGGTAAACAGATGAAAACAGGGTAGCATAGTCAAAGAGCATTAGGGTCAAAGAGTATCAGGTGAAAGATAAAAGTTGAAGAAGATTCCAGCATGAAAGACCACAACTGCAAGCCAGCATAAAGGGTTACAAATCCAACCATAAAATCCAGCAGTACCAAATAAAAAGGGAGAGCATGAAACAATTCAATAGTTGTCTCTATCTTCTTGTAAGAAGATATTTGTATTTCCTAAATTAAATCTCAAGTTAGTTTGAGATATTTTGTAATAATTTTTTTGTATAAATACTTCATAATTCGAAGTATGTACTATGGATTCTTAGACATTTCTATAGACTTTCTTGATCAAATAATGTAAGTTATTGTATCACTGTTTGGACCAGCAAGCTAGATTAATGAATAAAGCCAAGACATTTCATAGGATTCGTGTGTAGTGCGAAGTACAAACAAGTGTTTTCTCTTGTGTCGTTATCTTTCTTTAAAAGTTTTTCCATAATCTTTAATGTATCTGAAATCTGAATGCTATAATATGGAATGATATCTCATAATTTTCTTAATTGCACTCTGTTTTAACTATTATGCATTTTAATGTTTTCTACTGATTATCTAAGTTAAATAATTCTTGATTGCTCCTTAGTTAAGGTAGTTTCCCTCTAATTTATAGTAAAGGATTCTTAATTTCCCTTTTCTCATGATTATCCTTTGTTCCTCATTTTAATCTCGGTTTGAGAATTATTAAATTCTCTCTCACCCTAGTTAAGATCATTTCACCCATTCAGCCCAAAGACTTGCACTTTACATTGCTAGCTTGCCCTTTGAACACTCCCTTTAATGAGTTAATTCCAGTTTTGCTACCCTTCTTTGACTCCATAGCCTAATAGTCCAGAGACATTCATTCTATCCATTTGTTTTAAGGATTCCACCATCCAACCTTCAATACAAATCAAAATCCCCCGAACTTTAAGAACTAACCTAAAATCCTAGCAAACAAAGGTAAATCATATAGAGAGAGACATCCCTAAGTCATAGGTTGGCTAGAGCCTATACTTAAAATATTGGTTTGTGGTTACCTCGGTCTTTTTCTTCTTCTGGTAACTTGTAGGGAAAAATTCTAAGTGATAACACCTGTGATAAAATCCATTGAAACATTGTCCCAACGTTGGCTTGGAATGGATAAAGGTTGTAATAGTCCTGGGATCTTAATTGTTTCAACTTTATTTTGTTGTAAAACTAAGCATTCTACCACAAACTTTTGAATATCTGATTTAAGGCCATCCCAAAAAATATCCTTCTTAACCTTGTGGTAGGTTTTTAGAAATCCCGAGTGCCCTCCTAAGGGAGAGGTGTGCAATTCCCTAAGAATATTTTGTTTGAGTTGGGAATTCTTATATAAGTATAACCAATCCTTGTACCATAATGAAAAAATTTTCCAGCTAAATGTATCAGATGTACTGGGATCTTGTTGTATCTTTTGAATGAGTGCCCATACTTCCTCATGATTCTTCCATTCATCCCTTGCATTGTTTATCCAATCAGGTTGGGTAATAGAAATGGCGCAAAGAAATGCTTCCACATCCTCATCCTTTCTTAAGAGTGCATCTGCCACAACATTTTGCTTCCCTTTTTTGTAGATGATTTCAAAGTCATAACCCAACATCTTTGTGACCCATTTTTGTTGCTCTTCTGAAGATAATCTTTGTTCTAAAAAGTATTTAAGATTATCATGATCTTTTTTTACCTTGAAGTGTCTTCCCATTAGGTAGGGTCACCATTTACTAAGTACATGTAGTATTGGCAACAATTCCTTCTCATAAATAGCTTTGTGTAAATACTTTCCTTTGATTGGAAAACTTTCGAAGGCAATGGGTCTTTCTTCTTGCATTAAAACAACAATTCCATTTTCTGAGGCATCACATTCCACAATAAAGGGTTTTGTGAAGTCGGTGTAGCTAAGACTCGTGCTTGGCACATTGCCTCTTTAATATGTTCAAAGGCCTTTGTTGCTTCTCAAGTCCATGAAAATGAATCTTTATTCAATAATGTTTTTAGAGGTGCTATTATTCTCCCATAATTCTTAACAAACTTGCGATAATACCCTGTCAACTGGAGAAATATGCATAGATGCTTTATGGATGTGGGGATTTTCCATTCCTTAATGGTTTTAATTTTACTGGGGTCTACCTTAACACCTTAATGAGATACAATATGACCCAGATATTCTAGCTTTTGTACTCCAAAGAAACATTCAGATATTTTTGCATATAATTGTTTCTCCTACAATAGTTTGAGCACGATGTCAACATGTTGAACATGATCCTTCCAAGACTTGCTGTAGATTAGTATATCATCAAAAAATACTAACACAAATTTTCTAAGGTAGGGTTTAAAATGGAATTCATCAAACCTTGAAATGTAGAAGGCGCATTAGTAAGGCCAAAAGGCATGACCAAAAATTCATAATGACCCTCATGCGTTCTAAATGTTGTTTTTGGAATGTCTTTAGTCTTCATCCTGATTTGATGATATCCTGAACGAAGATCCAACTTGGTGAAGTAAATTGATCCACGTAATTCATCCAATAATTAATCAATGATAGGAATGGAAATTTATCTTTAATAGTGAGTTTGTTGAGCTCCCTATAATCTAGACACTTGTGCCATGATCCATACTTATTGTGAACCAATACTACTAGAGCAGAGAAATAACTTTGACTAGGTTGAATTATACCAGCCTCTAGCATTTCTACAACCATATGTTCAATTTCACCCTTTTGGACATAGGGATATCTGTAAGGCCTAATGTTTGGAGGAACACTTCCTGGAATCAAATTAATAGCATGATCATGATCACAAATAGGTGGGAGGCCTTTGGGACTCTCAAATACCTCGGAATAATTGTCCAAGACTTTTTGGAGATTTGGAGAAATGGAAGATTTCAATGTGGGAACCTCTAGTGAACATAATTTTGCAATTATGCCTCATTGTTCTTTATTTAGAAGCTTTGTCATTCTGTTAGAGCTAATTATATTTCCCGCTTTCCCTGTGATACCCCTTAATTCAACTTCGTTTCCTTCTGCAGAAAATTTCATGAAAATTTCTTGAAAATTAAAAGCTATTGTACCCAAGGATTGTAGCCATTGGACTCCTAGTACAACATCAGCACCACCCATTGGAATGGAAAGCATTGGGCTATTCAATACATATTCTCCCATGGATAGCTTGATATTATGGCACTTTCCTAAGCAATTTATGGTTCCTCCACTTACAAACATCACTTAAAACTCTGATGCTTGATATAGGAAGCAATTCAATTCCTTAGCTATCTTACAATGAATAAAATTATGGGTACTTCCCAAATCAATCAACACAATTACATTTTTCTTCTTGATATGCCCTTCTATCTTGATAGTTTGAGGAGTGGTACTTCTAGCCAATGCATTACAATATATAGTTGGATTCATTTCTTCTTTTCTAGGGTTTGTTCCTGGTGTATATGCTCTTCTTTTGATGTTTCTTGTTCCTTTTCTTCCTCCTCTTCACAATCTATGTAAAATAATTTCTTCTTGGCACACTTATGACCTTTAGTGTATTTACTATCACAACTGTAACAAAGCCCTTTTGCTCTTTTTTCTTCTAATTGTTGTGGTGTCAACCTTATAGGTTGTGGAAGGCTAGGGACAACAACACTTCCATCTTTATAATTGTGAGTGGTAGGATTCCTGGTTGCCCTAATTTTTCTTTCCATTTTTCTTGCTAACCTGAATGCCTTCTCCAATGAATCAGGTTCCCAAAGGTGAACCTCATGTTGGATATTATCCTTTAAAGTCCCTCTCAACACATCAATCCTATGTTCCTCTGGAATATCTTTTACCCTTGTGTTCAATTTTTGGAAGTCCTCAATGTGCTCCATCATTGAACCCTTTTGTTTGAGATTTATCAATTCGCTAAAAAAGGTGTTTCTTTTTGTATCCTCTTAATGTGCTATCATTTCTTCCGTAAAAATTGCCCAAGTGACAATTTGTTTATGAGAGAAAAGCCATCGATACCATACAAATTGATTTGGTTCCAAATACAAAGTTGCAATACATACCTTTTATGTGTTTTTCATATTATGGAGATCAAAAAATTGCTCCATCTCTAATATCCATGTTCTGGGATCCTTGCTATCAAACTTCCTCATATCAATTTTTGGAACATGGTGGGTCTTCAATCCAACATTAGAGTCTATGAAATCATGATTAAAATTTCTTTTGTTCTCATCATGAGTTTCCTTTACTACCCTTTCACCATTAGTAACCATTTCTTGTAGCAAGTTATTCAAATTTATCTTCAATTCTTCCATCTTAACATCCATGTCATTCATCCTAGCATCCATGTCATTCATCTTAGCTTCCATGCCATCCATCTTAGCTTCCATGTCATCCATCTTAGCTTCCACATCATTCATCTTAACTTCTACACCTTTATTTAAACCATCCATCTTATCTTCCATGCCATACATCTTAGCTTCTACGTCTTTCTTTAAACCATCCATCTTAGCTTCTGTTACTTTTTGTGCGAGTGAAATTTGTTGCACTTGGTCTCATAATTTTGATATATTATGCTGCATTTATTCCTCTTCTTCACGAGTCATGTTGGAGATTTCAGGCTGCTTACTAGGTGTTTCCATTTCTTTCTTCGGGGCTTCAATTACCAATAATAATGCTTCACTATGCCCTCTAAATTCCTTCAAACTAATTTTTCAAACCAAGTTTATGAAAAAATTTAAAAAAAACTACACACCTTTTTTCACTTTGTAGGAGCTCGATATTGAATCTAATGTATCACTGTAATTTTGGATCTCCAATGTTCGCAATTTCTTCCTGCAGTAACCCTCTGAAAAATATTTCTAACCCTGGAAGTTTGATCAAGATTGGATTCTCCAATGAAGAGTTATGCCAAATCTCCCACAATGGCCTGAGTATAGACTAGTTCAGTAGAGAAAACTTGTACGATGTTCCGCAGGTCACTGTTTCAACCTTAGGTTCTAAAAATGATACCCAAAAAAATACAGTCTGTCCTATTTTTGTAACTTACGAAAATTTAATATGATGCTTAGAGCGAAAGTTATGACAATTTTCCCAAGGTCTCCTATTTAGAATGTAATTCAGGAGTCTGAAAAAACCCTAACTTCCTCAGATCATATCTCTACAAATATAGTGAGACAACCTTTGAAATTTGGACCCGAAGTTCAAAATGATTTCAATTCAAATGCATTTTTGGTTTAGCTTCTGAAATGTCGCAGAAAAAAGTTATAGCGAAAAGGCCATGATGACCTGTTTGGAGCAGCGAAACCTTAGAATCCAAATCTCTGATACCAAATGTTATGAAACCAGCTCACAAAAAGATAGAAAAGATAGAACAACACCTTATAAATAAGCCTCTTCGAGGGGGAAACCTCCTTTACATTACACAAATGAACAATTCTTAGATGATTCAATTGACAAAACCTCCTTTCTATATATATGAGTCTAAGCGGTCACAATATAACCAAAGCTGACCTAACAATAATAATATAAAGGCACACAAATAACAATAGTGGGATTCTATGGGGCACAATAATAACAATATGGGGACAATAGGGGCACAACAATAACAATAAGGGATACAACAAAAATTGTAATGGGGGTATCACTAGTATTATAGGGACCTAATATATTGTTACATCCAACTATCGACACTTGACTTACACTTGACAAGGCATTACATTACAATGCACATGTACCCATGTGAGACACAATGGCCTGAGCAAGCCATGCTAGACATCACTATGACTTAGACAACCATCAAAGTCCAACTCCTAGACATCCTCATGCTGATCAACAATAACATAATGATGCCAATATTGGTCGTCCTTGATGGTGTCTGTGTGCTCCACGGTGACATATGTCTGGAACCTAACTCTTGCCTCCTTAATGTCTGGGTACGCTACTCAGACTCCTCTATCCAACTCGTCTGAAAGCATGTGCATCATTGTCTTCAATGTGGTCAGACCAACAACATACTTCTGCATGATGTCTACACTGATGTGCAATTCTGGGCTGGTGGCAATGCACATCAACTCATTGATGTACGAGTCAAGCTCTAGTCAGACCTGTGCCTTTGTCTTTGACTTGGTGAGAGTCCCAATAGATGGGATTGCATGTGCGTGCACCACAACATCCATACTCTTGAATACTCATGCATGGGAAGCCTGTATGCTAGTGATGAGCTGTGGGAGCTCTTCATAGTTCTAGATCTGACTCCAAATACGTGCTTTCATCTCGGTCGCACTGGCCCTCATTATCTTAGGCAAGTGAAGTGGGGCTCCCTTGTACCTCATCATCCATGTTTGCATGTAATCAACAACAACATGTAAGTTCACCAAGATATGTGCTTTTCTAGCACATTGCTGCTGCCACCCGTTGAGATGGATGATTTCCTTATGCATGGTACCAAACTTTGAGTACAACACTCACATAACTGTCAAGGGACAATACTTCATCTAGTATTGCCTTCTTCAGTTCATCTCAGGTGGATGATTTCACCAACTCTAGTTCTTTCTTGGTTGTTTGTAGTTCCTTAGCCATTCGCTCATTCTCAATTATCAAAAAGCGAACACTTGAGATAGTGGCTTCGGCATTCACTCTAGTTGCATCGGCCAAGGCTGCTGGATCTTTGCACACGTCAGACACGACCACTCATTCCTAAATTTGCGCAAGAGATTTATGATCCTCCAGAGTCGACACTCTGCGAGACAACACAACTCTATGTTGGGACTCATCAAATGAGATGTTGTGCATCTCTCCTTCTGGTTGATCTCCAAGCATATTAGTGCCTCCTTGGTCGCTTGAGACTTGCTCATTATCTGGATCTCGTGAAGTAGGTAAGTTGACCTCTTGGTGGTGAGGCATGAGGTCAGTATCATGTTCCAATTCCTACTGCTCCATGTCTGAATCCAACTATTGGAGTGCTTGCTCTATCTCATGAGCGAAGTCTTTCTCTTGTGATGGTTCACCCTGTTTGCTTGATGCCAGCTGTTCTGATGAATCCATTGCCTGTACAGGCATTGTTTCATCTGTTTTCACATGTTGTGCCCCTTGCTGTTCCTGTTGTAACTGTGCTTCCCTCTCCTATTTGCGTAGCTCTTGTTCCTTCTGGAGTTGCTCCTTCAGCTCATGTAACTCCTTCTCTATTTGCTAAATTATTCTCTTATCCCTCTTCCTTTATGAAATTCGCTTGTCGCACTATTGCCTCTTCGCCTCTATAGCCATAGCTGCTTTCTCTACCAGCAGATCTACTCAAAACTTGTAGCTTTTCTCTTCATGTGATCGATAATCTTACTCTTACCCTTGTCGTGCACTGGTATGCTTGCCTTTGCTGCTACTACTGGTGTTGGTGCTGGTGCTCTCCGAGATGCTGCTTCATGTTGCTTTGCTAACCACTCCACAATGAAGCCAACCTGTTTGTTGCGTCTGGAGAAACTGTAGCAATATCTCCATGGGTCCTCCTCGACCCAATGAAATTCCCCATGGATCCAACTGAACTGTACTCTCATGTAGTGATCTTTCACAATGCAATGTGTGTCATATGAATTGTAAATTTAGAGGCCGAACGGATACTTCCTCATCTATTCTACTTCAACATCTGCTTCCTTGAAACTACAAATCTCATATAACCCAATCCACAATGGAAGAGTGGGCCAATGTGCCTTCTTCTTCTGGTGTAGTCTAGCTTTGAATCTTGTTGAGATGTGATATGCTACTTCCTGCATGACAAGTATGTCCAAGGGAAACTTCAGTAGAACATGCGGAGGCTTCTCCACACTAAACATTCGTATGAAGGTACCAAACAGTGAGGAGTACCAATCAGTAATGTCTATTAGTGCCTCCATTACTTCCTTCAACATGCAGGGTGGATCCTCTTTGAATATCATCTTGTAAAATGGAGTGAAAAAATGATCAGATAGCCATGTCATTACTCCTTTGAAGCTACATTCAGACAACAACTTACAATATTTGTTTACAACAGTCTCCGCTGGTGACAAATTGCATCTATGATGTAGGTGGACATGTAGATCTCTGCTTGAATACCTCTGGGTGACTGTCGAGCCTTCGTTACATATTCCTTCAGCTGATGAGCCAACATGCTGGACTAGTTACATGGTTTTCCTTCTCTGGCTAGTTGGTCCACCGCGATCACCCAACTCTATGGGAAGGCTTCCATGACTTCTTTTCCATACAGTCGACATGAAAATGTGACCAAGTATTGATACTCCTTCCGTAGTATCTTCATCTTATAGATCTGGTTGGGTGTCAACCTGAATCGAGCGATCTCCTTTACCCAGTTTTTCAGAATGTCTCTGGAGTTAGCATTGTTGTTGGGTAAGCTGAAGGGATTCTTCATGATAGTCACCAGATCTGACATCTGTTACATCTCATCATAATCCTGTGCCCATAAGTTTGCAATCTTTATCCCACTAACACTACTCAAGGTCATCGTCTTAGGATCAGTGTGAGAGACGATCTAGTGTATCATGTTTGCTCATGGGAACGCAGGGTATCTGCATGCAATCTGGTACAAGTTGGACTTTTGAATGTTCACATACACATGAAGGTCTTCGAGGTCTTCCTCAAAAGTTCTTGCAAATGCTTCATTGACCTCATTCAATTTTATCTTGATGTCCTTGTCTAGAAACATCTTTGTATCTTCATAGATCGGTAGACATCCAAACATTCATTTAACTGTTGTTCCAGCTACACTTCTGTCAGTGTATTTTAATCCCGCTCTCTTGGAGGCCATTGATCCTATACTGCTAAGAGGTGGATGAACACCTAAAATATATCGAGACAAAGCAACATGCATTACAAGAAATCTATCAGTGAAAACCAAAGTGAATTCGGGGAATGACGTAGCACATACCTGGGAGTTGACAGGAAAGATTACACAATTTCTTCTGGGAGGCTAGGTGAATGGCTTCCATAACTATGCAAAAGGCAGTCTGGACTATCTAGGAGGCAATACTAGCTGCTGGATTTGTGCAATGCACAATCCATATTGACTTCTGACTACTGGGATTGCGCAATTCCAGCTCACAGTGACTGTAGGCTCAGGGATTGCATTGTGAAATATTCTGGGCCAGTAGTCACTGTCCCTCAGAAATGAGTAAAATAGTCCTAGAGGAAAATTCCTAGGCGTAAATGTACATATCTAGAGAGGAGGATAGAACCTTCCTTCCATAGATTATGCAATGATGTCTCGGTGAAGGCAGAGTTCGGGCCAAGGTTGGCCAGACTCGCCAATGGGAAACAGAAAGAAAATGTGAAAGTGGATGAATGGCAATACTAAGTGAAAGTAGAAGTGATTAATCGTGCATGAAAACATTGAATGAAATATCCAGTAAATAAATCAACATGCATGTGGGTGAAGCGAGTCGTCGAATCGATGACCGCTCATGCAAAAAAATTTCATGCATGCGACAATAGTGAGATAGCAACGAAATATGAAACAATGCTAGTATAAGCTAGTATGCATGTAAATGACAGCAAGATTTTCAAAGAAATTAAGAAAACGACACTCACACAAGCGAAAACACAAAAAGAAACAAAAATGCTGAAAAATACAAGTTGAGGCCACTTACTCGTGAATAGCTAAGCCGAATATGTCGAAGAGTCCTAGGTGTTCTATGGGATGTTAGATCTCCAAGATCAATGTGAAAGAATGAGCTGTGATGCATCGAATAAATAAGTTTGAGCTCATGACGTGCATGCCACAAATCTAGGAAAAAGCAACACTTGGAGAAAAGTTTCTAAAACAACTTTGCATGTAACCTCCAGTTGCTAAAAATATCTCCCTAAATCATGGGATGCCTTTTGCATGTTTCCTTTTTCTATTGTGGGAAAAAGCAAGGCATGCATGCATGTCAAGTTTCCTTGGTCCTGGGTGGAACTAGTCAACTCAACTTCTCATGCATGAGACTACTCAACTGTTGGGAGGAAATGTGCATTTCTTGTTGGGAGTTGCGCTGGCTGCCAAAGAGATTTGCACAATTTTTGGGCAAAGCAGCTGAATGCTTCCCAAGATTGTGAAATTCCTGGGCTAAGTAGCCCTGCTAGGGAAAATTGCACAATTTTCACTGTGAGGGTTGATTGGAAAAATTGCACAATTCTGGAGCCCAGCAGGCTGCCAAATAGGATTGCACAAATTTCTAGAGGGAAGGCTGGTTTCCCTCCATAATTGCACAATTTCTTAGGGAAGCTACTCAGCCTATAGTTGGACCAAGTCTAGATGAACAACCTGTGAGGGGAATGCATCAAGCTTTGATCGATAGGATTTCTTTGTGCAAGAAAAACATTGAAGCTTGTGTACTTGATGAAGCAAGATAAGGTGTTGTGAAAGGTTGGTAGGGAGTCTCCAAAATGAAGCTAAGGAAAATTTTTGGAGGGTGGTTGTAGCCGCTACAACAAAACCTTGATAAACATCTAATTCATTGTCTTAAATCATAGTGTGATGCATTTACTAAGCAGTAAATAGATGGAGTAAGAACATAATAAATCAATACTCATAAGCAACACACGTGAACAACAGGATTTTTCTTGTGGAAACCCAATGTGGGAAAAAATCGTCATTGCCTTTGTCTCAGTCTTCAATCTTCTTATTATAAAAAGTGTTTACAATTTTTCTACTGGTGTAGAATTTCTCTAGTACGCAGGCATCTACCTGTTGAATCCTACAATATTCACTCCTTTTCCAGCTTTTACTGGAAGTGAGCTCCAACCCCCTAGCTCTTGTACTCGCTGATATGTTTACTAGTATGTAGGCACCGACCTACAGAAGGCTACAACCTTCACTCTTCCTCTAGGGACTACGTTTCACAAATTTTCAGACTAGATTCTCTTGGTACACATCAACACAATATGTAGGCCACGTTTCATCAAATTTTCATATTGGACCCATCAATAACATTGAAGCTCAAAATCAATCACCACTGAAATACAACCATCAAATACAACTACATCTATCAATAATCAATCAATATGAATTTTTAGATCACGATCACCATAACATAGAGATGAACTGAGAACACTGCATCAACAACTAGAACCAACTACAACCTTAAAAATCATATGTAAAAATATATACACTACTTCAATGAAGCCAACCTGCATGTATATGCTACTTTCTGTAACCCAACCTGCATATACCTCTAAAGATATTGAATAATAAAACTTTTGAACCATAAATTGTACTGCCCAAAGACATTATGAAGATCTAGTATCATGTTACAGAGTTAGATAGTAGCAAAGATCACCCTTCTTACTCAACCAATCAATCGGTCGGACTTAATCACCTTATACAATTAATTTTACTTCAGATCTAATGAAGACATCATTAAAAAACAATAGCACTGGTCAGATGGATCAATCATCTCTAAACAACAAGCTTTTCTTTTGCATACGCTACTTGGAAGTGCCAAACTCGTGTGTATATGCGTCTTGACCAAGGCAAATCTACATATAGATCTGCAAATAATGACTTATGACTTTGCAACTTTTCAAGATTTTAGATATACCCAAATCATAACATTTAAAGGATAAAATATGTGTTAACATTTAGATCTAGCCCATCCATTATCAAATCATATAATGATAAGTCATTTCAAGTCTCATGATCTTGATCCAACATTGTATCCAAAGGTGCACAAGGTATTCTAGATCTATAATATAACCATAGCCCTTACAACATAAAATAAACTTTAGATAGAAGTATTCATGAAAAACCATTTCACTTTCACACATAGCCCTTTGATCTTCTCCTCCTTATATACTTGGAGCCTTTTTCAATACCTCGAACCAAAACAACACTTAGAACCTGTGGTATTCTTATATGGGATCAAGTAACAGTTATTCCAATCAATAATGTGGGCTAATACCATGGTATGGAACCCAGGTATTCTTTAACCTTAATTTCCATCCCATACACTCTTTCCTTCTATGAAACTGCATACATGCATATATTCTCTTTTTATTTTGTGTACCCATGTGTATACGCTACTTGGACTAGGGTAAACAACATATACAACTTAAACCATTCTCTTTCCTTAATTTCTTAATTCTTATCAGTAATCCTTTGTCCCATCATCCTATTCTTCTGTACGATTACTCTGTTACCTCTGAATAGACCTGTTACAATGTGAGTTTCCATTTATCAAATCTGAACTGACCTATATGTGCATTTCCATCAAGGACAACAGATGTACCATAATGCCAACAAGGTTAAACCACCTCCATCCTTAAGCCACAGTGATTTAACATAAATCGATCCAAAAATCACCAAAACTAATACAATATGGGATGCCTAAGGATTTATTCACCATACCCAGAGGAAGTTTCCTATCTCCACCAATCTATCAAGAGATTCCCAAAGAAAACCATTTCCACCCTCAACCCTTCAGACTTTCCTAAGACCACCTCAATTAGATTTGAACTCACAAGAAATCCAAAGCCCAACCAAAATGAAAACCCACCATACCATGTCTATTCAGGAAATGGTAAAGGCAAGGTTGTACACCATTATTAATCCAGTAAAATCCCATGCTAATGACATCAAACATGACCAATAACTCAAATTCATGAACCATGCATTCAAATTCTAGCAAGATAAATATGCGTTCAACTTGTTACCTGCAAAATCCTCCCACTGGCTGATCTTCCTTTGCTTTATTTCTACCCTTACTATTTTCCAATATTCCTCTTGTGCTCCCTTTATTGTTCCTTGCTTTCTTGTGTATTCCTTCCTTGTTTCCATGTGCTTGTTCTTTCCCTTTCCCTCCTCTTCTCTAAGAGAATGCTAGAATGTCGAAGAGTGTGTGTGAATTTTATCTCCATTTTCTTTTCCTTTTTCCTTTCCTTTTTCTTCATTTTCCTTGCATGCATATTCTTGTCCCTTCATATTCACTTAATCTTATTTTCCTTTATTTATTGAATTAATTTCCATTTATTACCCTTTTCCTCTTCCAATGCCAATTTCATTTTCCATAGCCAATTAAATTGGATCGCAATATAATATTTTCCCCTCCATTCAGCTTCGAATATGTGTCCCATGACCTTGGTTTTAATTTTTCCTTTTATAATTCCCAGTTATTACTTTAAACTTTAACCTAACATTGTCACAACACCCTCCCCCTTGGGTGAATACCATCCTTGGTATTCTATGATAGTTATGACTAGCCAGAACTATTGAACATGGGAATCATACTACTTATAGAGCTTTATAATCCATTTCGATGTAGTATTTACAATGACACACACACACACACACACACACACACACATATATATCAAAACTTATTTGCTTCAACCAATAAATAAATAAGGATATGTTGCTCACATATGACAAACCATCTCCCATGTAGCTTCATTGAAATCAAAGTGCTTCCAATACACTTTAACTTGTTATATTTCTCGGTCTGGGAACATGAGATTCTTCTGATGTATGATGCATTAAGGCTCTGGATGAAACTCTCCTTCTAGTTCAACCTACAATTGAAACATGGAAAACATCACTGACTTTCACTAATGGAGGCAAAGAAAGTCTATATTCCACTATTCCAATCCTCTTAAGGATCTCAAAAGGCCCACAATACTGAGGTTACAACTTGGCACATGATCGAATCTTTAAGGATCTCTTCTTGGGCTTCATACATAAGTACACATGCTCCCCAACCTAAAACTCCTTGAATACCCTATGTTGATATGCATATCTCTTCTACCTATCTTGTGTTGCCTTCAAATTAATTTTAACAACATACATCTTGTTATGCAACCATCTCACAAAATAGAAGAAAATATAGATAAGTGACTTCAAAATCAGCCTTTTAGTTACACAAATGAATAATTATTGTATGATACAAATAAAAATACCTCCTTTCTATATATAGGAGTCTAAGGGGCCACAATATATTAAGAGCCGACATAACAATAATAATGTAAGGGTACAATAATAACAATAGTGGGCTTCTATGGGTCACAATAATAACAATATGCGCACAACAATAACAATAGTTGGATTCTATGGGTCACAATAATAACAATATGGGCACAACAATAACAATAAGGGGTACAATGACAATAATAATAATGGAATACACTAGTATTATAGGGACCTAACACACCCCTCTCCTTCAAAAAGGTGTTTTCCTCAATGCTTGAGTAGTTCTATATGCTTATGTATAAAATTCTCATCCTCCCATGTGGAATCTTTAGCAGGTAAGTTCTTCCACTTGATCAGATACTCTGAAATTGATCGATTTCATAGCTTTTGAGTTCTTGTTTCTGTGGCTCCTTCATGTTCCAATATTATTTTTCCTTCCTCATCAAGTTCTTGCAATATTGTTTGAACTGGGAACTTGTCACCTATAACCTTATTTAAGCATGAAACATGGAAAACTAGGTGCACTCGAGAAGATGTAGGAAGTTCCAATTTGTATTCCATAGTAACAATCTTTTGAAACACCTCGTATGAACCATAATACTTTGGTTATAATTTATTATCCTTCTTAGCTTGGTTTTGAAAGTCGTCCAATCAAAGGAGAATACTTACAAAAAACTATTTATGAGAAGGAAATGTTGGCAAGAATATGTGTTTAATAGTCCAATGCTCTCCATTCCAATGGGTGGTGTTGATGTTGTGTTGGCAAGAATATGTGTTTAATAGTCCAATGCTCTCCATTCCAATGGGTGGTGCTGATGTTGTACTAGGAGTCTAATGGCTATAATTTTTGGATAGGATAGATTTTTATTTTCAATAACTCTTCTTGATTTTTTTCGGAAGGAAAGGAAGTTGAATTAAGGGGTATCACAAGGAAATTGGGAAAGATAATCAGCTCTAATGACATGAAAAAGCTTCTAAAGAAAGAACAACGAGGCGTAATTGCACAATTATGTTCACTAGATGTTCCCACATTGGAATCATCTATTCCTTTAGATCTCTAAAAAGTCTTGGAAAATCATTCCAGGGTATTTGAGACTCGCAAAGGCTTCCCACCTATTCATTATCATGATCATGCTATTCATTTGATTCCAGGAAGTGTTCCTCCAAGAATCAGGCCTTACATATATCCGTATGCCCAAAAGAGTGAAATTGAACATATGGTTGCAGAAATGCTAGAGGCTGGTATAATTCAACCTAGCTCTGAAACTAATTGTTATGAAACCAGCTCACAAAATGGAAGAAACGATAGATAAATGACTTCAAAATCAACCTCTTTGAGGGGGAACCTCCTTTAAATCACACAAATGAACAATTCTTGGATGATACAAATGACAAGACCTCCTTTCTATATATAGGAGTCTAAGGGGTCACAATATAATCAAGTCGACATAACAATAATAATGTAAGGGCACAACTATAACAATAATGGGCTTCTATGGGTCACAATAATAAAAATATGGGGACAACATGGGCACAACAATAACAATAAGGGGTACAATGAAAATAATAATAAGGGAATACACTAGTATTATAGGGACCTAACACATCTCTTGCTCCATCTCTCTCAACATATCTAATCCAATTAGCACCCTACTCAATCACCCGAGCTAATAGGAGTATTACAGCTCCTCCCATAGAGAGCCTCAAATGGACTCATCTTTAAGGATTCTTGATAGCCATTATTAGAAGAAAAATCCACCAATGTTAGGCACTCTTCCCACTTCCTCTATTGATGCATGAGATACATCCTCAACATATCCAAAAGAATCATGTTAACTCTTTCTGCCTATCTATCTATCTAGGATGATAAGTTGTACTAAAGGATAAATATCTCCCCAAGCCTACAAATAAATCCTTCCAAAACTTGGAAGTGAATTTGGCATCTCTATATGATATAATCCTCTTGGGAACTCCATGCAACCTCACTATCTCCTTAATGGATACCTAAGCCACTTTGCTAGCTAAATCAGTATAAATTACTACAATGAAGTGAGCTACCTTTCTCAACCTTTCAACCAAAACCCTCATGGAGTCATGCTTCCTTGATGTCCAATGCAATCCTATAATGAAATCCATGGAAATGACCTCCCATTTCCATTCTAGAACCAGAATAGGATGCAACAAACTAGTTGTGTTCTTGCATTTAGCTTTAACCTGATGATAGTCCAAGAACTTAGAAACAAACTCAACCACCTCTTTCTTCAAATTAGGGAAATAGTGTAATTTCTTGATATATGTCAAAACATTTTGCTATCATGGGTGACTTGAATATGGATTGAAATAAAAATATCTCAAAATAAGCTTATTCAATTCAACACTATCAGGAAGATAGATCATTCTCTTGAATGTAACTAATCCATCTACTGGGAGGTGATATTCCTCATCCTTATCAACTTGCTACTGCAATCTCTGCTTCACTTGCTAGTACTTCTCATCATGTTTCTCTATGTGTAAGATCTTATCTTGAAAATATGTCCTATACGAATTCATAGCTGAAATATGATTCCAACATTGGTAAGACCAAAGGGAACCACCACAATTTCATAGTTTGCATACCTTGATGAAATGCAGTCTTGTATATGTCTTCTTCTTTGATGCACACCTGGTGATATCCTGATCTTAGATCAATATTCAAAAATATTTCAGTTCCCCTCAGTTGTTCAAACAAATAATCAATCTGAGGCAATGATACTTATTCTTGATAGTCACCTTGTTCAACCGACTATAATCAATGCACAATCTAAGTGTACCATCCTTCTTCTTTGGAACAACACTTGTGCTGCCCAAGGAGACACACTTGGCCTTATGTATCCCCTATCAATCATCTCTTTAATCCGGAACTTCGTTTCCACCAACTTGTGAGTGATCATTGTGTATGGTGCTTTAGATGTCGATGTTGTTCCTAGCATCATCTCAATAGAGAAATCCACCTCTTTATGAGGAGGAAACTTTGGAATCTCTGCAAGAAACACATCCTGAAACTATGTAAGATAGGATACCTCCTCAAGGCTTCATCATCCTCATCCTCCTTCCCATTTCCACTAAAATTATGAACTGCAAGCAATAAACATCCTTTCCTACAGTTGCACTTATCTTGCATGGCTGTAACCGTCCTCATTGATGTAGGCTTTTTCTTTCCCTACAAGTCTATCTTTTCTCCATCCTCATCGAGGCACTCAATGGATTTTTCATAAAAATCTACCTTGTTCCTATGAATAAACAAACTATCCATGCCAGTATCATGCTATATGAACCCAAAGGAAGAACATTCATATTTCTTGTTGTAAGCATGCCATTAAGCTCAAATGCAGAAGAATTCACCGAATGATGAAATATTCTCTTGGTCCCTATAGCCAACTTCACTAATTGATATTCTGCATGCAATATCTTAGTCAAACGACATTGATCCACTATTTAAGGACTAATATAGCTATAATTCAATCTAGGATCAATCAAAATAGAAACAAATTGATCATAAATCTTAACTTCCATCTCGATAATGGATGTATGTTATTATTCCACCTATTATCAACTATAGCATAGATCTAGGGAATGATCTGACCTACATAATCAGATGTCTCCTAAGAATTATATATCTGAGGTTTTCCACCCTGATACAAAGGACAATCCTTCTTGCGATGATCTCTACCATGAATCAAACACTTCAAGGGTTCTCTACCACTTCATTTATTCTGTCGCTCCACAGGATGAGACCCATTTCCTTTCTCAGCTGCATTGAAATTCTTATGAGGTGCCACATTTTCATTTTCACTTGCATCTTGAGATCTTCCTCACTTCCTATGTCATTTTCCTTTAGTCTTCTCACTACCCTTCTAGTCATGCTAGAACTTAGGCTTGCGATTTGATTTTTCATAAAAATGTTTCAACTTCTGGATGGATTCCTCCAATGACTGGGGCTCATCAAACTCAATCTAGTCTTTGAATGATAATGGAAATCCATTGATGGACCTCTGGATATTTTATTTCTCATCCTTGAGATAGGATCTCGAAAATATAGAAATTATTTTGTATATTCTTCATTTATCATGGAACCCATCTTGAGCTCATGGAATTCCTTCACCTTTTAATCCTACTATATCTAAGGTAGGTACTTATTCCTAAATATTGTTTCAAGTTCTTCCTACATCAGATCCTCTTCCCTGATACCTTTGACATGCTTGACATCTTCGCACTAGATATATTGTTTTCCTTGGAGACTTAGATTAGTAATATTGGCCTTCATATTCTAAGAGTAATCATGAAGTATGAAATTTTTTATCATTCCAAGTATCCATGCCTCTAGATATTCTGATTTTGTCATCTCACCATCAAAAGTAGGAGGTCTAGATTTCTCGAATTCCTCTAGAAAATATTCTTTTCCACTCCTCCTATGATAATTCTCATGAGGATGGTGATGATGTCTCCTAGAAGTTGAGCTACAATAATATCCATGCGTGCTAGCCATCTCCTTAGGTTTCCTGAAGGATATGCCACTCTTTATTGTATCATCACGGTCCATTCTAAACCTTTTTTTAGACCGGCTTCTATCTACTCCATTAGTATTTTTTTCCTGTCTATCTCCATGACTAGTCCCTAGTTTTCCATGTTTTGTGAATATAAAATGATTTAACGAATAACCACATTAACCTCATCTTTCTAATCTTGTGATTTTGTAATATTTTCCTGGGATTCAATAACCACTCATTATTAGTTTTACAACTTATGATCTCTACCCTCAAACTTCTTAATGTATATGCCTTATCAGGAGAGTCCCCTCTCCCTGTTGTTCAATTTACTTCTTCTAGCCCACTAATTACTCTTCCATCTTGTACAAGGATTCATATGGAATCTACTCCACTATTATTCTCTTCATCTCTTGGCCTTCTATTTTCCTGCAATACACCATTTTTAAACAAATAAAAGTATAATCGAAAGAATTACCTCAATGGGGCTCCTAAGTCCCTAAAAGTGTTGTTCTAACCCTAAAGGAACAAGGTCAACTAATTACAGCATCTCCCAGAAGTTCTCCATGAAAAACTGCTCAGAACTGGTCAAAACAAGATCATTTCAGCCGCTCCATAGGCAAAGTGCGTTGCATCTCACCTAAACACACTGTGTGGGTGCGTTGCATTTCAAAAATCCCTTCTATGGGGTGCAATGGGCGAGAAGTGACAAATGGTTTCATAACATTTGGTATCAGAGCTTTGGATTCTAGGGTTAAACTACTCCAAATAGGTCATCGTGTCATTTTCACTATAACTTTTTTTCTGCAACGTTTCAAAAGTGAAAAAAAACCCCAGTTGACACAAAATCGCACTGAAACTTGAATCTGAATTTCAAATATTTTTGCACTATATTTGCGGAGATATGATCTGAGGAAGTTGGTTTTTTTGCAGACTCCTGAACTACATTCCAAACAGGTGACCTGGGGAAAATTTTCATAACTTTCTCTCTCAGAATCCGATTGAAATTTTGTAAGAAGGTATAGAAAGAGGACAAATTTTAGTTTCTTGTATATATTTTTCAGTGCCAAAGGTTGAAACAGTGACACATGGCACTTCATACAAGTTTTCTCTTCTGGAAAGGTCTATAATTAGGTCATATTGGGAGATTGTGCATAACTCTTTCTTGGAGAATCCAATTTGGATCAAACTAGTGGCATTGGAAAGAGGACATAGAGGGCTACAACAAATCACAATTTCAAAACTAGATGATTCGAAATTACAGAGATACATCAGATTCAATATCAAGCTCCTACAAAGTCAAAAACAGTGTGTAGTTTTTTTAAATTTTTACATAAGCTTAGTTTGAAAAATTAGTTTGAAGGAAGGGTATAGTAAAGCATGATTATTGGTAATTGATGCCCCGAGGAAAGAAAATGAAAAAACCTAGTAAGAAACCTAAATGTGCTAGCATGACTCATGAAGAAGAGGAAGAAATGCAACATGATATATCAAAATTACGAGACCAAGTGCAACAAGTGTCACTTGCACAAAAAGTAACAAAGTCTAAGATGAAAGATGTAGAAGCTAAGATGGATGGTTTAAAGAAAGGTGTAGAAGCTAAGATGGATTGTTTAAAGAAAGGCGTAGAAGCTAAGATGGATGGGATGGAAGCTAAGATGAATGGAATGGACGCTAAAATGGATGGCATGGATGATAAGATGGAAGAATTGAAGATAAATATGAATAAGTTGCTACAAGAAATGGTCACTAATGGTGAAAGGGTAGTAAAGGAAACTCATGATGAGAACAAAAGAAATGTTAATCATGATTCCATAGACTGTAATGTTGGATTGAAGACCCACCATATTCTGAAAATCGATATGAGGAAGTTTGATGGCAAGGATCCCGCAACATGGATATTATAGATGGAGCAATTTTTCGATCTCAATAATGTGCAAAACAAACAAAAGGTACGTATTGCAACTTTATATTTGGAACCAAATCAGTTTGTATGGTATCAATGGCTTTTCTCTTGTAAACAAATTATCACTTGGGAAATTTTTATGGAAGAATTGATGGCACATTAAGAGGATACAAAAAGCAACACTTTTTTTAGTCAATTGATAAGTCAAAAGAGTTCAATAATGGAGCACATTGAGGAGTTCCAAAAATTGAACATAAGGGTAAACAATATTCCAGAGGAGCATAGGATTGATGTGTTCATAGGGATTTTGAAGGATAATATCCAACATGATGTTCACCTTTGGGAACCTGATTCATTAGAGAAGGAATTCAGGTTAGCAAGAAAAGTGGAAAGCAAAATTATGGCAACCAGGAAGCATACCAGTCACGACTATAAAAATGGAAGTGTTGTTACCCCTAGCCCTCCACAACCTATAAGGTTGACACCAAAACAATTGGAAGAAAAAATAGCAAAAGGGTTTTTTATAGTTGTGATAGCAAATACACTAAAGGTCATAAGTGTGCTGAGAAGAAATTATTATTCATAGATTGTGAAGAGGTGTAATTGCTCAATTATGTTCGCTAGATGTTTCCACATCAGAATCATCTATTTCTCTAGATATCCAAAAATTCTTGGACAATCATTCCAAGGTGTTTGAGACTCCCAAAGGTCTCCCACCTATTCATGATCATGATCATGCTATTCATCTGATTCCAGGAAGTGTTCCTCCAAACATCAGGCCGTACAGATATCCCTATGCCCAAAAGAGTGAAATTGAACATATGGTTGTAGAAATGCTAGAGGCTAGTATAATTCAACCTAGTCAAAGTTATTTCTTTGCTCCAGTAGTTTTGGTGCACAAGAAGGATGGATCATGGCACATGTTTCCGTATTATATGGAACTCAACAAGCTCACTATTAAAGATAAGTTTCCCATTCCCGTCATTGATGAATTACTGGATGAATTGCATGGATCAATCTACTTCACCAAGTTGGATCTTCGTTCATGATATCATCAAATCATAATGAAGACTAAAGACATTCCAAAAACAGCATTTACAACTCATGAGGGTCATTATGAATTTTTGGTCATGCCTTTTGGCCTTACAAATTCACCTTCTACATTTCAAGGTTTGATGAATTCCATTTTGAAACCCTTCCTTAGAAAATTTGTGTTAGTATTTTTTGATGATATACTAATCTACAAAAAGTCTTGGAAGGATCATTCTGAACATGTTGACAGGGTGCTACAACTATTGGAGGAGAAACAATTATATGAAAAAAGATCCAAATGTTTCTTTGGAGTACAAGAGGTGGAATATTTGGGTCATATTGTATCTCATGAAGGAGTTAAGGTAGACCCTAGAAAAATTGAAGCCATTAAGGAATGGAAAATCCCCACATCCATAAAGCATCTGGAGGATTTCTCGGGTTGACAGGGTATTATCACAAGTTTGTTAAGAATTATGGGAGAATAGCAGCACCTCTAACAACATTATTGAAGAAAGACGCATTTTCGTGGACTCCAGAAGCAACAAAGGCCTTCAAACATCTTAAAGAGGCAATGTGCCAAGCACCGGGCTTAGCTACACCAGACTTGGCAAAAACCTTTATTGTGGAAAGTGATGCTTCAGGAAATTGAATTGGTGCTATTTTAATGCAAGATGAAAGACCCATTGCTTTTGAAAGTCGTCCAATCAAGGGAAAGTTTTTACACAAAGCTATTTATGAGAAGGAAATGTTGGCAATACTACATGCACTTAAGAAATGGTGACCCTACCTAATGGGAAGACACTTCAAGGTAAAAACAGATCATGATAGCCTTAAATACTTTTTAGAAAAAATATTATCCTCTGAACAACAACAAAAGTGGGTCACAAAGATGTTGGGTTATGACTTTGAAATCATCTACAAAAAAGGGAAGCAAAATGTGGCGGCAGATTCACTCTCAAGAAAGGATGAGGATGTGGAAGCATTGTTGTGTGCCATTTCTATTATCCAACCAGATTGGATAAACGAAGCAAGGGAGGAATGGAAGAATGATGAAGAAGTATGGGCACTTATTTAAAAGTTACAACAAGATTCCAGTACATCTGATACATTTAGTTGGAAAAATGATTCGTTATGGTGCAAAGATCGCTTATACCTCTGTAAGAATTCACAAGTCAAACAAAAGATTCTTATGGAATTGCACACTTCTCCCTTAGGAGGGCACTCAGGATTTTTAAAAAATTACGACAGGGTTAAGAAGGATTTTTTTTGGGATGGCCTTAAATTGGATATTCAAAAGTTTGTGGTGGAATTTTTGGTTTTCCAACAAAATAAAGTTGAAACAATTAAGACCCCGGGTCTACTACAACCTTTATCCATTCCAAGCCAACGTTGGGAGGAGGTTTCAATGGATTTTATCACAGGTTTACCCAAGTCTGAGGGAAAGAGTGTCATCATGTTGGTAGTTGACAAACTTACCAAGTATGTACACTTTTGTGCATTATCACATCCATTTAAAGCCAGTAAAATTTTATGGAAACAGTTCAAAAGCTACATGGAAACCGAAAGATTATTGTAAGTGACAGAGATCCCATTTTCACTGGAAATTTTTGGACATAATTGTTTTCTTGTCTAGGTACTCAGTTAGCTCATAACTCATATTATCATCCTCAATCTGATGGACAAACTAAGATAGTAAAAAAATGTTTGGAAGGATATCTTCGTTGCATTGTATCTGATAAAAAGACATAATGGGTCAAATGGTTGCCTTTGGCTGAATGGTGGTATAACACTTCCTTCCATACAACAACAAAAATGACCCCATTTATGGCACTTTATGGATATCAGCCACCATCCATCACATCATATTTAAGAGAAAATTCTAAGGTTCAAGCAATGGAACATCACATTGAACATCAACAACAAGTCCTCCAACTCTTAAAGGATAACCTCATGTTGGCACAGAATAGAATGAAACAACAGGTATATCAACATCGCATTGAAAGCAGTTTTGATGTAGGTGATTGGGTATTCCTACAGCTACAACCATATAAAAAAATGTCCCTCAAGCAAGCTAAGAAGGATAATAAATTATCACCAAATATTATGGTTTGTACAAGGTGTTGCAAAACATTGGTACTATGGCATACAAATTGGAGCTTCCTGCAGCATCTCGAGTGCACCTAGTTTTCCATGTTTCATGTTTAAAGAATGTTATAAGCGAAAAGCTCCCAGTTCAAACAATATTTTTAGAACTTGACGAGGAAGGAAAAATTATATTGGAACCGGAAGCAGTCACAGGAATAAGAACTCAGAAGCTACGAAATCGATCAATTTCGGAGTATCTCATCAAGTGGAAGAACTTATCCACTGAAAATTCCACATGAGAGGATGATAATTTTATATAGAAGCATCCAGAACTACTCAAGCATTGAGGACACACTTTTTTTGAAGGAGAGGGGCATGTTAGGTCCCTATAATACTAGTGACTACCCCATTACTATTATAGTTGTATCTCTTATTAATATTGTTGTGCCCCTATTATCCCCATATTTTTATCACCGTGCCCCATAGAATCCCTCTATTGTTATTTTTGTGGCTTTATATTATAATTGTTAGGTCGGCTGGGTTATATTGTGACTCCTTCGACTCCTATATATAGAAAGGAGGTTTTGTCATTTGAATCATCCAAGAATTGTTCATTTGTGTAATGTAAAGGAGGTTTCCCCATCGAAGAGGCTGAATTCTAAGGCATTGTTCTCTCTTTTCTATCTTTTTGTGAGATGGTTTCATAACACTTGATGTCCTTGGAAACCATGTAATGAAATATGTGCAAATGATAGCCCATTTCCATTCCAGAATTGGAATAGGCTGCAACAATCCACATAGGTGCTTGCATTCAGCTTTCACCAGCTAACGGTCCAAGCACTTAGAAATAAACTTAGCCACATATTTCTTAAAATTAGTCCAATTAGAACTTATTGATAATTTTCAAGGTCTTCTAGTATCCTGGGCGGACTGAATATGGCCTGACGTGAAACTCTCTAAAATAAGACTTTTCAACTCACCACTATCAGACACATAGATCCTGCTCATGAATCTAACCAAACCATATATTGGGAGGTGATACTCCTCGCCCTTATCACCTTTTTGTTGTAATATCTACTTCAGTTGTTGGTATTTCTCATAATGATACCCTACATGTAAGACTTGCTCTTATAAATTGTATACTGTAAGATATCACAGCTAAAATATAACTCACCTGCATACTCCTACCAAGAGCATGTGTAACCCAGTTCTCTTTTCCTTTGATGTAGTTTATCTCAAAATCAAAATCACTGAGGGTAGCCAACCATCTATCTTGCCTTGCATTCAAATTAGGTTGGTCAAACAAGTACCTCGTCTACTATGATCACTCATCAAAATGAATCTCCTGCTAAGGAGATAATCTCTCCACATCCTCCATGCAAGAATGATAGCTTCCAACTCAAGTTCGTGAGTCACATAATTTTTCTCATGCTCATTCAACTTCTGTGATTCATAGCACACCACCTTCCCTTCCTATATCAGTACTCCACTAGTTCCTTCCTTACACGCATCTGTACAAACTAGAAACTCTTTATCAAGATCCACAATCATCAAAAATAGAGCATTGGTAAGAAGTTTCTTCAATTGATCAAAAGTAGTTTCACACTCAACAATCCATTCAAAATTATCTCCTTTCCTTTGCAAAGATGTGATATGATAGCCAATCTTAGGGAAATTCCTGATAAACCTCTTGTAATAACCTGCCAGTCCCATGAATGATTTTACCTCATCCACATTCTTAGGAGCTAGCCTCTTCATGATAGCCTTAATATTTTCTAGATCCACTACTATCTTCTCCCTAGAGACAACATGTCCCAAGTAATGAATCTGAGACTAAAAGAAGCTACACTTGTTGAGTTTGGCATACAAATTATTCTCTCTAAACAATCTCAAAATTGATTCCAGGTGCTTTGCATGATCCTCTTGATTCTTTGAATATACCAATATATCATCAAGAAAAACTATCACAAACTTATCTAGGTAAGGATGCAACACACTATTCATCAAACAAATGAAGGTGGCTAGAGAATTAGTAAGACTAAAAGGAACCACCATGAACTCATAGTGCCCATACCTCGTACGGAATTTAGTATTGTAGATGTCTTCTTCTTTAATGCACACCTAATGATATCCTTATCTTATACCAGTCTTCAAAAATACCGCAACTCCTTTTAGTTGATCAAATGAATCATCATTCTGAGGCAATGGACACTTGTTCTTGATAATCACCTCGTTCAACTGCCTATAATTAATGCACAATCTGAGTGTACCATACTTGTTCTTTACAAACAACATTGGTGTTCCTTGACGAGACATGTTTGGCCTTATGTATCCCTTATCAAGCATCTCTTTATCTGCAACTTTAGTTCCACCAACTCATGATTGCTCATGTTGTATGGTGCTTTAGATGTTGGTGTTTCTCTTGAAATCAACTCAATAAATAAATCCACCTCTCTATGAGGATGTTACTCCCCAATATCTATAGGAAACATATCCTAAAACTGTTATAAGATAGGATACCTCCTCAAGACTTCATCATCCTCATCCTCCTTTGATTTTTAGCTAAAATGATGAACTGCAAAAAATAAACATCCTTTCTTGTAGCTTTTCGTAGCTTTCATGGTCATAAGCATCCTCACTCATGTAGGCTTCTTCTTTTGCTGCAAGACTCACTTTTCTACATCCTCATCTAGGCACTTAATGGCTTTGTAATAAAAATTTACCTTCGTCCTATGAATAAACAACCAATCCATCTCCAGCATCGTGCTATATGAACCCAAAGGAAGCATATTCAGATTTGTTGTTGTAGGCATGCCATTAAGATCGAATGCACAAGGCTTCACCCAATGATGAACTCTTCTCTTGGTCCTTGTATCCAACTACACCAACCAATATTTTGCACGCATTTCCTTACTCAAATGACATTCATCCACCAGGAGAGGACTAATATAGCTATAATTCGATCCAAGATCAATAAAAATAGAAACAACTTGATAAAAAACATTACCTTCCATCTCGATATTGGATTTCTGGTGGTCGACCTTTCTGTTATGAACTATGACATAGATCTGAGGAATGATCTGACATACACCCCAAACTATTTATACCTCTTGAGCATTGTACATCTGAGGCCTAACACCCTGATACAAAGGATAATCCTTTTTGCAATGATCTCTACGGCACAAATCCAACAATTCAAGGTTTCTCTGCCACTACCTTTATTCTACTGCTCCACTGGCTGAGATCCATGTCCTTTCTCATTTTCATTTAACTTCTTATGAGGTGCCACATTTTCCTTGTCGCATGCATCCTATGATCTTCATTGTTTCCTATGCCATTTTACTTTATTCTTTTCACTACCCTTCAAATCACGCTTGAA
The DNA here is from genome assembly GCA_031772625.1 of Pinus tabuliformis. Classification (NCBI taxonomy): domain Eukaryota; kingdom Viridiplantae; phylum Streptophyta; class Pinopsida; order Pinales; family Pinaceae; genus Pinus; species Pinus tabuliformis. The sequence goes on from CM062818.1 coordinate 1,474,516,503, forward strand.
CTCAGGCTTGTTCTTTGACGACTCATAATAATGCTTAACCTTCAAGATGGATTCCTCCAATGAATAAGGCTCATCAAACTCAATTTGGTCTTAGAATGGTAATGGAAATCCATTGATGAGCCTTTGGATATTTTCTTTCTCATCCTTTAGATAGGGCACATATCTCAACAACTCTAGAAATTTGGTTATATATTCTTCATCTGTCAAAGAACCCATCTTGAGCTCATAGAATTCCTTGACCTTTCCATCATAATATCTCTTAGAAATGTACTTCTTCCTAAAGATTCTTTCAAATTCTTCCCATATTAATTCTTCTTCTGTGATATGCCAGACATACTTGACATCTTCCCACCAGATATTTGATTTTCCTTTGAGACTGAAGGTAGCTATCTTGGCCTTCATATTCTCTGAGAAATCATGAAGTTTGAAAAAAATTCTCATTTCAAGCAACCATGCTTTTTCATATTTTGATTTGGTCATCTCACCATCAAAAGTATTGGGCTTAGCTTTCTTGAATTCTTACGGAAAATACTTCTTCCCACTCCTCCTATCATAATGTTATCGGGGATGGCGATGACTTCTCCTAGCAGTAGAGATAGAATAAAACCCATGCATACCAGCCATATACTCAGGTGTTCTAAAGGATATAATACTCTTCACCATATCATCACGATCTATCCTATACCATTTCTAAGACTGAATTCCATCTTCTCCATTAGTCTTTTCTTCGTATCTATGTTCATGACTGGTCCCCAACAATCAATTTTTTTGTAAATCTAAAATACTTTGAAGAATAACCACATTAACCTCAACTTTCTTCTCTTGAGCTTTTGCAAGCTTTTCCTAGGCTTCAGCCAACCACTCATTATTAGTTTTACAACTTATCATCGATTCCCCCAAACTTCTTAATGTATCTACAAGATCATGAGAGTCCCCCTCTCCCTGTTTTTCAACTGTCTTCTCTGAGCACACTAATGTACTCAATTATTCTACTCTCCATCTCTTGGGCTTATACTTTCCTACAATATGTCATTGTTAGCTAAATGAAAGCACAATAAAAAGAATTAACTCAAGTTACTATTGGTGAGGCTATTACATCTACACATGCTTATTTAGATTAACATGATACAACATCACAAACATATCATCTCATAGATGGATATCATAACAATAAAAATAAAAAAATCACATGCATGTATGGTAAACATATAGAAAATCGACATGCGTGCATAACAATATGCATTTACCTCAAGGTCCAGTGTTGTAACATTCACTCTGATACACTATGTAACATGCCACCCCACATTTACCCACTTTAACTTTCTCACCAAGGTAAACATCAGATGAGAGTTACTATGCATGACCTGATTTCCAAGAAACCCTTATGGAGAATGGGGTCCACATGTCAACAATTGACTGCAAAAACCAAGTGACACATGGTCACATTGTTATCATCCTAACTTGACCCAACACTATTTCCTTTTAGTTTCATTTCCTTAAATTTAACACAACTTTCTATTTTTGGTAGTTTTTCATGTCCTAAACTTTTGAGGTTGTTTTGAAGGCCTAAACGACATTTTCAATGAAAATAAAGAGACCCTAAAAGTTCCAAAAACTATTTCATAGATCCTCTTTTTGGCCTCCCATGGAGATATTCAAAATGAGGTATTATGATAGTCAAATAGAGATCATGCTAGGGCTTCTAGAAAATCTTCACATTAATCATGCTATGGTTTCTAGATTGCATATCTCAAATATTTGTCATAATATAGGGTTTCTTCCAAACCCTAACTTCATAATATCCATCAAACGCTAATAACCAAATTTCCTAGGGATTCCTTCAAACCATAGTGTTCTTTTAGGTCTCGTACATATTCTCTTGCATCCATCAAAGGTGTCTTCATAGGTTGAAACCCTAATTTAGAATCTTGCGGTCAACTACCGAACTCTGTGGTGAACTAACGAAATCTATGGTCAACTAATAAAACCAAACCCTAGGGCCCAACCAAATGCAGAGAGTGATTTCCATGTATTTAAAACCCTCTAACCACAAACATGGGCCTGCATCCCTGAGGTTATAGCGAAAAATTTCCTGTGATAAGCCTGTGGCCAGAAACCAAAACCATAAACGCACATACAAGCTTCAGATCTTGTAATCTTGGACCTATATGAACCAATCTTTGTGATCTAGCCTCATACTTGTGCAATCCAAAGCAAAATAAAGAAGAATAATGATCATAATGATGTTATCCAAATGAGGGTCACTTGAATTGCATTTATAGCCATCCTTGGGTGTCCAGTTTCTCTTTTGGGATGACCTATCCTTTTTTTGCACATGTGGAATTCAATTCAAAATTACACTTTCCCTTATCCAAATTAAGCGCTTAAATAGTCAAAATTGGTCCTCTTGAAAAGAGGAATATAGTCCCATGGTTGGAATTTGTCACTAACCTACCAAATTAACATTCCATCTCAGCCAGGGAAAGGTTACAACTACATCATGTAATCATCAAGTATCCTATCATCAGATCATATCCAATCTCAAGTATCTCGACATCAAATGACGTCACTTCTCATCTTGGCTCATCTTCTCTTTCCCATTTTATCTCTTGATTGTATCTACTCATATGTTGGGTTTTCTTGAATTTAAAAGAAGAGGAATTTAAAATTAGAGGGGAGTCCAAGCTACCAACCTCTACTCATCGGGGAGCCACTGCTACCACTTGGAATCATTTCCAGTGGGAATCCCAATGCTACTACCCAGGAAACATCAGAGAGCATAACATTAGGGAGCACATATCAACTTAAAACCACATCGGGGATCTTAGTCTCAACCAAAAAACCAATTCCAATGAGGAATGTCCTATGGGACACTCTCAACCCAAGTCATCACATAGGGGTGAAAACATCTTTCACCCTATGTCAAGAAATAAGATTCACTGCATATGGTAGCACATCTGAACCCATCCTATTTCCCATTGATATTCCCAACAATGATCCTCAAGAGTCATTTGGTAGAAAACTTGCATCATAATCATCTTGGGTTGTACACCTCCAAGCACTCTCTTAACCCATTTTCCAGACGGGGAGCAGTACTCCCGAGAAGCCCAACTTATAGGTATGATGCCAACTGGGGTATACATTAGATAAACTAGGATAGGGGAGCTAACATCTTTGAACCTATGGGTGATAGATAGGGGAGAAACATATATCACCCTATTATCTAGAGATACCTCAACTAACCAGGAGCTCAAGACCAAGTGTCGAAAAATGCTCAAAAATGAAAGTGCTCAAAACTAGTTTGAACCTAAACGATTAGATAGGTCTCGTCTTCCTGATTTTGGTGCTGTGAATTGTTTGAAAAACAGACTCCGTATGTAGAAGTTATGACAAAATGAAAATTGCCCAATATCCTCCATTTTTTGAATTAAAACAAAAAATTAAAATAGAATATTCTAGGAATATACCATTTCTAGTAGCCAATGGGAGGGTGCCACGTGGCAAGCCCAAAGGCCTCCACGTGGCCCCAAGGTGGATGAAGGTTTGGGCATATTAAAATTTTTGGTGGTGGATTTGTGGGTCGAACCCATGACCTACCATCCACAATCTCAATGTTTTACTATTAGACCACATGGGCGAAACTTGAATGAAACGGAAAGACTATTATGTTAAAGGAGCTAACCGCTTAGTCAATGGTCAGGCATGCAACCCAAGGTAGGTTAACCACCCACCTTCCTGGTCACATGCATTAATTTCACCGGTGGTTAAGGGCTATCTAACAGTTTAGTTGGTAGAAAACTTTGCGAGGTGCCAATTTTGGTGGACTTAATTGTAGTTAACTAAAGTTAGCTGGAGTGGTTTTAGGGGCAAACTAGTAGTTGGAGTAAATGTGCCATAACTTTGGCTAGGAAAGGCCTTTTGAGACAACTTGTTTTTGGATTTTGGGTCTCTTCGTCCTTGTGGAGCCATTGGAATAGGTTTCACAATGAACAAAGATCATCTTCAGGTGTTTTTGCTTCAGGAAAATTCCAGGAGCCACTAGGGCCTGTTCAGTGTTGGAGCTTTATTAGGTTTTGTGCAGCCATTGGAGGTGAAACAAAAGCCTATTTCTACTGCAATGAACCTTCTAAATCCATTGAAGGAATTTTCAAAGCCATTTGGAGAATTCTAAAGGCTGAGATACTGAAGGGAAGTTTTAGGCAGCCCAAAGCCATCCATGAAGGAAGGCCTAGATCTGGGATGCAGTGCTCGTTTTGAGAAAATGAACAGTCATTTGTTGATGTTAGATATGTGCTGGATACATTAGAGGAGGCTTCAGGGACATTTGAAGCATTCTGAAGGAGTTTGTTCCATTAAGAAGCTCAGGGAAGCTTAGTGTACCTGCTGAAGGAATCAAGTCCAAGGGAGCCTAGATTTGCCTACACAAAGAGGACAACCGTGACAGGGATGTATATGGCTTTTCTAAACCCATAGGTTCAGTCAGTAACCTTTTGGAGTTGAGTGTGGAACTTGTAAAATAATTCAAGCCATAATCCCAAACATCCAAGTCAAGTTGACTAGAGCTCACAGGAGACGTAGCCCACAAGGTCGGGGTGAACTCCTTATTAAATTTTCTATTATGTGTGATATTTATTTGCTGCCTTATATGTCTAATATATTTTTTTAATATCATCTGAAACAAATCAAGTTAAAACACATAAACAAAAGAAAAGACATACACCTCTTTCAAGCTAAAATTCTGCATAACGTCAAGTTCAAGCAAGGTTTTTTTTATTAAATCTAAGTGTTTACTTCTATTATTTCTTTAGGCAGAGTTTGTAGAGGGCCAGGTAGATTTTGGATCTCATCCTCTCTTTAGAGGTGATGTATCTAGTAAATGCCCCTACATTCTATCTATGTATTAGAAATAAGAAGTTCTCACATCTTCAGAATTGAACTTGGAGTATTTTTGTACTCATTTACATAAATGAAAATGGATACCTTGCACCCTTTTTCAATTACATTCCATTTTCAGATCAGGTTGGTATTAGAACACTTGGTTTGCTTGACTGACATCACAATAGCTTGATTGTATAGCTTGAAAGGTGTTTAAAGTAGTGTAGAATATTGACTACTTTACTATTTTGCAAACTACATGTTGATTGAGTTTGCTTGAGCTCATTTTGGGGTAGCTGGTGTTAACCCTCTCTAAGAGTTGAAGGAATTTGGTCAACAACTTGTCATTGTTGAAAGCTTTGAGAACTCTGTTTGAAGTTGTTTTTGTTATTTGACCATTTACATGATGTCAATTTCTTTTGCAAGTGAAGTTTCCTCCTTCACAAGGTTCTTTGATGAGGATATGAAGCGTGAATTCCTTATATTGAAGTATATGGTGCAGATCCTGTTTGAGGATAGAAGAGAAAGCATGGAGATTCGTGAGAAATTGTTGGCCATGAAGTAGGAGAAGGAAGAAATTCTTCAAAGCTTGCATGATATGGAGTTGCAGTGTCATCAAGCCCAAGAGACTTTGACCAAGAACATGAGTGAGAAAGAGGTAATCCATTCTTATTTGTCTTTAGTTTCCTCTTTAAAAAGATGTGTTGGATCTTTCGAAAAGCATACAAGGGGAGTAGGATCCAAGTTAATGCTTAAGATTGGTTATGAAGGCAAAGGATTAGGAAAGCATGCACAAGGCATGATTGAACCCCTTTCTGTTGAGGAACAACCCAAGAATCTGGGACTTGTTTATGTGCAATCTAATGGTGAAGACTCAAAAGCCATGAAGGCATGTGAGGCTAATTCAAAGAGAACTTTTGTTCCAAGTTCCATGAGGCAAATATGTAAAATTTGTTTCAAATATGATTTCCATTGCTTTAAGCCTTTGTTGCAGCAAGAAGATGGTAGACATGCAACTTATGGCAAGCATGCAATTTTAGGCAGTTTTCAAGACAAGAACAATGATGTTAGTCTATAATTGAAAACTGGAGCCTCTACTAGTTCATCTCCTCATGGAGGCAAAAAGGATGAACATGCAAAGTAGCACAAGAGGTATACATCTTCTCATGATCAATTTGATTGTATTTCTGCAAGGCATGAAAATTTTACATGCTTTAATGGAAGAAAGTTTTCTTGTACATATTGTGATCAATTTAACCATCATGTTTCGAGATGCTGGATGAGGAAGAAAGCACACAGGAAACAGATGAAGCAAAGACTACCTTCAAAGAAGGTGCATAATATTTTCACTTTTTTCTAAAAGAAGGGACATGTTGTCTCTCATTGTTGGACTTTACATCCAACCTGTCATCCCACACACATGCAGCAAGAGGACAAGAAGATTGGCAAAGTTGGAACCATAGATTCCATTATTGATGTGGAAAGGGAAGTTTAACATGAGGAAAAGTTGCAGCAGTAAAAGTCACCATGGAAGTGGCTTGGTGAGGTGGATGGACTTCTTGACACAGTAAGACGTACTCCTTTTGTACATATGTAAATTTCGTATGTATGCATGTATTCTATGTTGTAATATCTTGTTTGTTTTGAGCCACCTTAGATCATTGATCAAGGCAGCATTGTTCAGTTTCATTCTGTAATATTCTCGCCAAAAAATTTCTGTGTGAGTGCAAGAAATACAGTTGTGGATAGGAGGACAAGCACATTCAGGAAGGGAAATGTCAATTTCTTTCCATTTTTGGTTCAAAGTCATTTTCCACGCAAAGAAAATGTTTGAAGGGCTGAAGAGAAGAGGATATTCATTCTCTCATTGTCTGTACTACAGTTCAGTTCAGGATTTCAGTAAGCTTTTGGGGACCAAAAGCCTCTCATTTGGGGGTGTGGTTAGGAGCTCAAGACCAAGTGTCGAAAAATGCTCAAAAATGAAAGTGCTTAGAACTGGTTTGAACCTGAATGACTAGATAGGTCTCGTCTTCTTGATTTTGACACCATGAACAGTTCAAAAAACAAACTCTGTATGTAGAAGTTATGCCAAAATGAAAATCGCCCAATATCCTCGATTTTTTGAATTTAAAAAAAAAATAGAATATTCTAGGAATATACCATTTCTGGCAGCCAATGGGAGCGTGCCACGTGGCAATCTTAGAGGCCACCACATGGCCCTAAGGTGAATGAAGGTTTGGGCGTATTAAAATTTTTGTTGGCAGATCTGTGGGTCGAACGCATGACCTACCGCCCACAATCTCAATGTTTTACCATTAGAACACATGGGCGGAACTTGAAATGAAATGGAAAAACTATTATGTTAAAGGAGCTAACCTCCCAATCAACGGTCAGGCGTGCAATCGAAGGCATGCTAACAACCCACCTGCCTGGTGACATGCATTAATTTCTCCAGTGGTTAAGGGCTATCTGATAGTTTAGTTGGCGGAAAACTTGGTGGAGTGCCAATTTTGTTGGACCTGCCATCTTTTGTGGACTTAACTGCAGTTAACTAAAGTTAGTTGGAGTGGTTTTAGGGGAAAACTGGTAGTTGGAATAAATATTCCATAAATTTGGCTAGGAAAGGCCTTTCGAGATGATTTGTTTCTTGGATTTTGGGTCTCCTCGACCATCTAGAGCCATTGGCATAGGTTTCACAATGATAAGAGGTCATCTTCAAGTGTTTTTGCTTCGGGAAAGTTATACGAGGCACGGGGCCTATTCAATGTTAGAGTTGCATTGGGTTGTGTGCAGCCATTGGAGGTGAAGCAAAATCCTATTTCTATTGTAATGAACCTTTTGAATCGAATCGAGGTTTTTTAGAACCATTTGGAGAATTCTAAAGGTCGAGATGCTGAAGGTAAGTTTTAGGCAGCCCAGAGCCATCCATGAAGGAATGCCTAGATCGGGGATGCAGTGCTCGTTTTGAGAAAATGAATAGTCATTTGTTGATGTCACATATGTGTTGGAGGCATTAGAAAAGGTTTCAAAGACATTTGAAGCATTATGAAGGATCTTTTTCCATTAAGAAGCTCAGAGAAGCTTGGTGCACCTGCAGAAGAAATCAAGTCCAAGGGAGCCTAGATCTGCCTGCACAAAGATGACAGCCATGATAGGTATGTATATGGTTTTTATAAACCCAAAGTTTCAGCCAGTAACTTTTTGGAGTTGAGTGTGGAACTTGTAAAAGAATTCAAGCCATAATCCCAAGGAGCTAGGTCAAGTTGACTAGAGCTCATAGGAGACGTAGCCCACGATATTGGGGTGAACTCCTTATTAAATTTGTTGTTATGTGTGATTTTTATTTGCTACCTTATATGTCTAATATATTTGTTTAATATCAGCTGAAAAAAATCAAGTTAAAACACATAAACAGAAGAAAATACATACACCTCTTTCAAGCTAAAATTCCGCATAATTTCAAGTTCAAGCAAGGTTCTTTTTATTAAATCTGAGTGTTTACTTCTATTATTTTTTTAGGTAGAGTTTGTTGAGGGCTAGGTAGCTTCTGGATCTCATCCTCTCCTCAGAGGTGACATATCCAGTAAATACCCCTACAGTCTATCTCTATATTACAAATAAGAAGTTCTCACATCTTCAGATTTGAAGTAGGAGTATTTTTGTACTCATTTACATAAATGAAAATGGATACCTTGCACCCTTTTCAAGTACATTCCATTTTCATATCATCAACCATAGGAGCCCTCTATCTCAATTCCTCACCCTATGAGCTCAGAAAAGGGGGAAGATCTAGCTTAGTGCCCTTGATTAGTTCTTTTATTATTATATCATAAACATATCATCATGCTCATATATGGTACTAGATTAAAAAAATTACTAAAGATTTTAATCATAATGTCTCAATAGCAGCAATTTCTTGTTCATGCAGGATATCAAATCAAATATTATATTAGAAAATTTATATATACCACAAAATGATACCTTATTCATCCTCCCTCTCACACAGGTAGTAACCACAAGCCTAAGCTCGACTCATATGGAAACAGTGTCTCAAAATATGAAAATATATTAGTCCCATCTATATATAAGATAATTTTCCAATCATATCCCACTCTTTGTAATCAAAATGTGTCACTCTCACATCCCAAACCTGTTCAAAATAGATTTCCAAGGAGCTTCTTCAACATGCCTCATAGCTATTCATTCTGACAACTTCGTACTTGATCTTGATCATGCTTAAAGATATGGAATTCTCATAAAAAATCATGCAAGATGTCATACTAAGGCAACACCGAGATGTTTTCATCTCATCAATAACTATCCCAAACAACATTCGTACATTCAAGTAGTCACATATCATAGCAAGAATATCTTAGACCAAAAATTAATCGTCCCATGCCAATATCTCGAGGTGAGATGGGCGGCAACCCAATGTGTATGAAGTGGCTCAATCATATGAAGTGACTGAAATTCTATGTAATATATATATATATATATATATATATATATATATATATATATATATATATATATATATATATATATATGTATGTATGTATGTATGTATGTATGTATGTATATATATATATATATATATACATATATATATATATACATACATACATACATACATACATACATATATATATATATATATATATATATATATATATATATATATGGGTTTTCACATGGAACATCAATGCTTCAATCAACTATTAGTTTCCAAGTTAGGTTCAAAAATATATCTTCATAACTTCTTGAAATTCAATCAGAGTTTCCAAGGAATTGCATTTCCACTTTCCAAAAACTCTTCTGTAGCTTCGCGATATAAATTTTCTTTTCCAAACTTCACAAAGAAATTCATCATGCCATGATTATTCATTCCAAACTTCAGAGGCCAAATCCCTCTTACTTTGATCATCTGAGGATCATTACCTATCAAAACATACCATCAACATATAAAACCAAAATCAAAGGCATACCTTGGACCACTTTTGAAGTAGAGGTTTAGATTCTCACATCCTCTTGGCTACACTAGGTAATTGTCAAAATAGATATACCAAGCTCAAGAAGCTTGCTTCAAACCATACAACGTAGTTTGTAAACATTATACTGATCAAACCAAAATACTCAGCCTCACACAAATTAACATTGTGTAATCAAATCAAATAAGTCAACTTATCAAGCTTTAGATTCTAAATCAAAACTAATATCAAGGTCATAAACGTTTCTACCAATATCATTGTGATAAATCCTTCGAACATTGTGTTAGGTAGAGCTCATGTCCAGACACTAAGTTGTGACTTCATCTATTGTCATTTTATTCAAGAATTTTCAAACTCTATCCGGCTATCCACATAATCATAATATGAATTATTTTGTCACTCAATGTAAATGCATATACCAAGGATGAGTCATATAAATTTCATGCATTCATTTGAGGTCACTGCATACTGAATCACAATTTGTTATACTTCAACGAATGTGCCAAATCCAATGACATCAATACATATTCACTAATGAGTATTAATATTAGTCACTGAAATTCACTATGCCTACATAACAATATCATCAAGTCAAGCCATTAGTTATCAAATAAAAACCCTAATTTGTTATCATTGTGAATTCAATCAATCCATAAGCCAAAACATATCTATGAAATATCAAGCATCATGTCAAAAATCCAATACTGCTCATTTATAATAATGAACCAAATCTTGTCAGACCCTTGTAACTACTATCAATTAATGTCATATATTAGCTTCAATGATCAACTGAAAATGGTATACTGATATGCATGTTCTAGTTCCCTGCAAACACAGTTTTAGTAAACACATTCATATTTTTTTTAGTAAGTCAAAAATTCAAACTTTCATGCTTATATTACTTTCTACTATTTTCTCCATATCTATAGGACTATCATACTCCAACTTCACTTTTGATTTATTGCATGAGGATACATATTTTGTGACCTATAGGAACAATCATACCCATAGAACTTATCTGTGTGGTTGTGAGGATTCTAACCGCACTGCTAAAATTGCTTCTATGCGGTTGGGCTTAGACTAAGGGACACCCTCTCTTCCCAAAACAAAACTTGTTGCAGACCAACAATACCAATTTTTTTTCTATTTATGTCAAAAATCTTACTTCAATAGTAACTATTGTTCTACACATTTAATGCAAATGACAATAGGTGTAGGGATCTTATGGGTAGTTTCTCCCTCTTAATGAGTAGCCACTTCAGTCATCATCATTCAAGTCATCAACCTATCTATCATAATAATTTCAAGCATCAATAGAACTGTTAGATCATAAATTCAAACTATATCATATATTCATCATGGCCATAACATGTTAGCATCGACTACTTCATCATCACATATGAACATAACATCAAATTTTCATCAAGGGTTTAGAGTCATATGATTAGGGAAAATTACATGTGTATCATCATACTTCATGGATCATAATCACTACATCACTTCTTCACTATATCATCCAACCATCAAGATAGAGCATCCAATTTTACCATATGTTATATTTAATATGCTTATCAAAACATAACCATGGTCAATAGAAGATATTGAATATCAATCTTATTGTTACACTTTTATTATCAAGGTTGTCATGCTTATCACAAGAATTATAAACAATATCAACCTACCATATATAAGAATAAATATATATAGCCTGCTTCATAAAATCAAGAAATCTGTCATGTATAAAATGTAAGGTTCTTTTCCAAATATCAAGTATACCAATATATCAAAAGTCAATGATTCTCATTAGCTTTACCATGACTTAATAGAATGTAAGATACTTGTCCAATACCAAGTGCATCATCTCATCATAAGTACCATGAATGAAACTTACTTTCATATGCATGCATGAGCCATTTGTGTAGGTGATATTCTCATCATACCTTAGAGCTTACCTTTCCATCCAATATTTCATTTGAGATAATACACTATACCTACCTTGTAGCATTCAGATACATGTGCACTTTCTTTTTCAATATTGGTAGCTAGACCACCTTGTGAACTCTTCATAAGGTGTCTCCTTTCCAGCATTATCTCTTCTCTTCCTATGTCAGCCATATTTTCTTGCAATTCAGACAATCCTCAAGAAGCATTTACTTATCATATATTATCAAGAGGTTAGAAGGATCACATTGTTGCCTTCATGATATTTCAACCAACTTCATTAGAAACCAAGGCTAATTGAGACTATCCCATTTGTGGCTAAATCAAACCCATTAGAGGAAATTTCAGCCTAAAAGTGGTCCCCTAAGGAAAAATAATAAAATTATAGTTAAAATTATAAAATAAGAGTTATAAATTTTGGAGGGAAAAGAAGAAAACTATTTTTTAATTGTATTTTTGCCTTATCTCCTTATAGGCTTACTCGAATTTACTGTGTAGACACTCATTGGATGCATAATTAAATTTTGCATCCAACGATTACCCATTATTCATACTTTTGAGAAGACCCACATTGATAAAAAAATGAAGATACATTAAAAAAGCATGTGTAACATGCTTTTTTAATGTGTTATGGCCTAAATCTACCTCAAGTTGAGAAAGGTAGGTCTAGGGTAACATCAAACCACGCTTAACCTAGTAGCTAGCCCTACCAGGTCAAGAGAGGGCTCTCTCCTTGCCAATCTCAAAAGAATATGGAAACTAAAGCTTTAGATGACTAAAATGAATACTAATTTTAGGCTAGGTATATGCTCAGAGGAATTTGATTGATTTTAATGGTTGGTTGCTGGATCAGATGAGGAAGGCAGCTTTGGGTCTAGGAAATCAACTCAGATTTGCAAAGATTTCTGTGGGGCGAGGTAGGCAAGTGTTTTAGAACTTTGAAATGAATGTGATGGTGAGTCTAAAGACTGGCGAGGAGTTGGAGAGGGCATGCAAGTTTCATGAGTCCTCTTCAAACAATAGAAAACATTTAAAACTAAATGACACCCTAAGGCAGAGCACTGAACATCAATGGGTTCCACCTTTTAAATCTTGATTCATTTAGCTATGCAAAAAAAGATATATGATGGAACATATACACATAAGAGGAAATAAATAATAGAGGAGAAAAAAATGCTAATACACATTACCACAAGAATCCCACAAAATGCTGCAAAACCCTGGTTCATTTCCTTGCCAAAGTGCAGAAGTGATTTACAAAGTAGCTCAATGCATCCACAAGAGTCCAACCATGACAAATGACTAAGAAAGTACAAGATATAGGCATCAAATCACCTATGCTAGCCATCAGGGGTCGAATCCATGAGTCAGGGAGCTGTTTCAACAAGATCTAAACTAGGAACTGAAAAATAGGTAGTGGAACAGCTTGCCTCTAAAACTATGGAAACTGATTCATTCATCCTCAACCCAACTCTACCTGATGTATCTACCTCCTCAAGTCATTTTTCATCATTTTTACATCATAGTACCTCATATTACATCATATTACATCATCAATCTAGCAAAGAGAGAAGAAAAAGTCAAATTGACAGAAAATTAGGTGAAATTCTGAGTTTTTAGGCAAAATTGGCAAAATTTTGCCTGATGCGCAGCGCCTTGAGCTTGATGCGCAGTACCATTTCAAGGCTGAGTTTGGAGGCCTTCCTCTTCACCAAATCAGGCCCAAGATAGCTTTTTGGAAATATCTACCTATCTTATTCCTAGGACACCTAGAATTTTTGGATTTAGAGTCCATTTCGCCCTTCAAAAATCATTTCTCCCAAGACTAGTTCCTGTGGGTCCAAAAAGTGGCAGAGAGGGCATTTTTTAGGTGTGTTTTTCCCTTTAGGTGACCCAAATCTCCTAAAAATTTCATGAAACTTTCTGGGTTTCATTATTTTTCCATAAGGAATCCAAAAATGCAAGCCATTTTTCAAAATTCTTAGCCAACTCAATGTGCAGTACCACCAGCTGAAAATTCCTGCGTTTTGTATTTAAAAATTGTGAAATGACAAAATTTTCTCAAAATTGCTTCAAATTTAGTAAGAGGCAAGCTCATTAATTGCTTTTCTAAGCCAAGGAAGCTTCAGCCAAAATTTTAAGTTTGTCTTGTTCCTTTTTGGCTCTCAAGGCTCTCTTTAACTTAGCTTTTAGGCCATTTATCATTGTCTTGCAAATTTTATTCTGAGCTAAGTAATGATAAGCCATGTGGGAAAACATTTTCTTCTCAAGGTGGATATTCACTCTTTCCAACCATGATTCTCGATCAGCCTCAATTTCTTGCTCAAGTGATGTCATCTTGATTTTTCTTCTTTTTGCCACTTGTTGGTTTTCTCTAATTGTTTGCAGCTCCATAATTGCTTATTTGTCCTCCAGTTTCTTGTTCTCTTGCTCAAGAAAGTTAATGATCCATTTGGCCCTCTCAAGGTTAAGTGATAAGGCTTGGATTTCAGCCTCCTTCTCTTTGATGATCATATCCTTGAGTCTTGAGCTTTGAGATCCCAAATCAGTGTCATCTTCCTCAACCAAAACAAAATCCCCGTCTTGCCCTTCAGTAGGGCCTTCATCATGCACTTGTTGCTTTCCTTTGTCTTTGTCATGTACCTATTCATCTGAATAAAAAGGTAAATCTCCTTTCATCCCAGGTGGAAATAGAATTTTCCTGTGATCTGGTGGAGAAAATGAGACCCCTTCCACCCCTGGTGGAGATAGTACTCGTTTGGAAGCTGCAAAAATCTCATTGGTGCCTTTTTCATAAGTTACAAATGTAGGAATATGAGCCTCTTCAGTTTTGATTTCAGGCTCATTTTGTTGCCCGGAAGGTTCACCTTCCTCTTGAGGATATGCAAAAATTTGAGGCGCCTTGAATATTTCATGGGCAATGAAAGTTTCCCATGACACTCCCAACTGAGTGAGCTAATGCAAAACAATAATTTTGATGACAACAAAGTGATAAATATTGTTGATCTGTTGTGGGTATGGTTTTCTTTTTGCAATCACAGTCATCCTCTCTATGTTTTTGCATATGAAATATAGAATACTCATCATTCTAACCCTAGTGAAGTGCATAAGCAATCTGATATGGTAGGCATAATGTCTGGAGAACCTACCCTCACATGTGAAGTATTTGATGATAAGTTTCATAAGTGGAACATACCGGTCCTCCAAGAACTTGAAAGGAAACACCCTGCCTAGTTTACCATGATATTTGGCCTTAATATATGGTTCATAATATTGCTTGTTGATATTCTGCCTTTTGTTCCACTTTTTCCTTACATCTGACATTCTAGTGGCTTCTGCAATAATAGCTGGTGAAAGAGTGAAATTGATCCCAGCAAGGTGCACCACATTATTCTCCATGTTTATGACAAATTTCCTTGCTAACTCATGATGGTATTTAACCCTCTCAACCATCTCACAAAACTCAAAGCAAGATTGGTATCTGAAACAAGTGGTAGCAAGGGTACAAGCAAGGATTTTAGTCATGCTAATAGGTTCCTCTCTGATAATTTTTCCACCCTTGTGAGGTCTCCTAGGCTGTGCATTTCTTTCCCTGGAGCTGTCACTAAGTGTTTCCTCTTCATAACTTGATTCATTGCTTCTTGTCATGGTGCTTGTCTTAGGGAAGTGATGTGATGATGATATGGTGGAAAATGATAATGGGGGAGGACAAGAGAGATGAGTATGAAGAGAATTTACCAATGTGAAATGGAGTTGGGGAATGAAGGGAGAGGTTTTGGGAAATTAGGGTTTTGAGGGGAAATTAGGGTTTGATGAAGGGAGTGAGTTTCCTTAGGGGAGTGGGATATGGAAATTGAAATTAATGGATTAGTTTAGGGCAATGAAATATAGAAAAGGGGAAAATGATGTTGGGTTTGGTTATGGAGTGAAAATTTTACAATGAAATGGAAATTGATGAAGACAAGCTAGGGTTTGGTTTTCAAAATGCAAAACTTATGAAGAAAACATGTAGGAGATCAAATTCAGCTCAAGAACAATGAGAACTTACTTGTAGAAGAGAAATGTAGAATTTTTAGGGTTATTGGGTGATTTGGAATGTTTTGGTAGCTTCTTGACTGATGTGCAGCACACTGGGCCCAATGCGCAGTGCCCTTGTAAATTTACACTGGCAGAAACCCGCTGATGCACAACGCCAGTTTGATGTGCAACACACTGCCTCTGATCCATAGCACCAGGAAGATTTTCTAGAAAAATAGGGTTTTCACCTTCTTTTGCCCAATTTGCCTCCAAATTGCGATTTTAGCTCTTCATGGATGTCTTGCACAATGGAATAGATGATTAGCATGTATTCACTTTATATATGGATGCCTTTTGATTTTCACTTATTTCAAACCCACTTTTATAATGTCAAAGTCACTATTGCTCATAAACTTTGTTTTTCATTTGAATTGACTTTTCTTGATCACTTGATGAACTAATGCATTGATGCTTTTGTTTCTTGCAGTGGCTGGAGTTGGCAAGGTGACCAAGGACAATAGCTGGAACTTATTACATATAGAAAACACTTTAAATTACATAAAAATTTGTACATAAAATAAAAAACTCTGTTTTCACCTCAAAACAAAGTTTTGAGGTAAAAACCATTTATTGAGCATATCATCAGTGAATTTATAATTCTATGAGCTTATAAAACCTCCTCATGTGCCTGCTGACCTTTTATTGAGTTTTGGATGACCATGGTGGCAAACCCTAGACCTAGTGAGACTAAAACCCTAAAACTAATTTTGGCAAATGAAATGAAACAAAATGACAGTAAATGACCTAAACATGTAAAAACAGGCCAGCAGGTGAATGTCATGAGGGAAATGACAATGAACCACTACCATCAGTTGATCCATGACCTAATGGAATGCAGCTGATCAGATGGGACACCTAATATGCATGCAAAAAGAGAAATTTGATCACTAATTGAGGGATGAAGATACCGACACTAACATAATGTATCTTCAATTTTTATCAATCCGGGTCTTCTCAAAAGTATGAATAATGGGTACTCATTGGATGCATAATTCAATCCTACATCCAAAAAATGTATACATTGAAATTTGAGTAAACCTATAAGGAGATAACCCAAAAATACAATTAAAAAAAGTAGTTTTTCTTCTTTTCCCTCCAAAATATTTACATGTACGTCTTTTTAAATTTAAATTATTTTGATTGGTTTACATATTATGACATGGAAATTAAGTGAAAATTTCATGGGCACTTTAGGCTGAAATTTTCTCTAATGTTTCACAAGTGCTAGAGCATCTTCACATTGATCATGCTAGGGTTTTGAGATTGCATATCTCAAATATTTTTCATAATCTAGGGTTTCTTCCAAACCCTAACCTCATAATATCTATCAAACCCTAATATCCAAATTTATTTGGGTTTCCTTCAACCCTATACTTATTTTAGGTATATTCTCTTGCATCCATTAAAGGTGTCTTGAAAGGATTATCTTCAATGAATTTTCTTTAGCCCAACATTTATACCATGTTAAAGATTCTTTCGGGATACATTTTTCTTTGCTTTAGATAGTTTCATTTTTTTATTTCCATATTAAATTCACCCCACAACTGTAGAAATTTTGAATAATTTAACACATATTCAACAGAGATTATCCTAATCATGTACTATTGCAGAATACATACACAATACATAAGCTCCTCTACGTTGATCATCGATATAGTTGCATCAATAACAATAAAACATCAAGAGCATTCACACATTAACACAGTATGTAACCCGGGGAGAGCATCTTGCTAAAAACCCCAACTATCTGTATATTAATGATTGAGACCATGTAACATTACAAAGTACAATGCTTATCACAAGAAATCCAGTACCAGCTCCACCTGTTACACACAATACAGCTCAGATCTGATCTCCAAATCTATTCCACTGCTTGCCTGCCTCCACTACTCAATACCTGCTCAAGAACTGATGAGAATGGCTTACAAAACTCGTATTTCACCTCAAAATAATCACTCACACTTTTTTGGACGTGAGCAAAGGCTACAGTACTGGGCAAATACATGAGCAAACTCATTGGCATAGTCAATCCCTTGATTGTGCGAGATCTGGTGCACAACTATAGTCACAACTGATAGCAATCTGATTCTCTACAACTGTCCCTGTTGAACTAAACATGCACTGACATGCAACTGAGTTCACTGATGTATTCATTAGTTGCATCATGAGTTAATAATTAGTTTAACAACTCATCATTAATCTATTTGCAGTTAGACTAATTACAACTAGTTTAACCAATTCAAACTGAACACAACTCCATCAACTCCACAATCAACTCCACCAAACTCAACTGATTGAGTTCTAACTGAAGTCATGCATGCAACAACTCAACTGACTCATAAGAAAAGCGTATTTCCTTCTGACAGCTGCAGCTGCCATCTCTGTAGCTCAAACTGAAGTGCTCCAAGAGAATAATATCAAGTTTATAGTCCAAATATTATTATGAGACAATAATATTTGACTTTTCTATTTTTGACAGCTAGTCTAAAAATAGACATTGATCATTCACACTATGATCACTCACATTTTCATCAAAAATAGAAGTCCATATTTTTTTCCCAACTTGACCAATCATCCATAAACAGCAACCTGCAATCCATAGACATGATCCATATGTCTAAAAATAGACATAGTCTAAAAATAGACTTGCGCCAAAAATAGCCTGCGGGCCCACTTAGTGAAGGCGACTCTTTTCACTAAGCTCCATCATCTTGTTGCAATCTCAACACTCCCTCTTGAAAAGATATGGATTATCAGCAACCCCTATCCTGCCTCGGTGGTACTCGAATTTGCTCCTGGTGAGAGCCTTCATCAGAATATCAGCATCCTGATCCTCCGTTGGAATGTATGAAAGCAACATGATCCTCCGCTACACACAATCTCTGATATGATGGTACCTGATTTCAATATGTTTATATCTATCATGAAATACAGGATTAGCCGAGAGTTTAATGCAACTCTGGTTATCACAGTAAATCACAGTAGGATCCAAATGATAACCGAACAAACCAACCAGGATCTTCCTCATCCATATAGCCTCGCATGCAGCCAAACTTGCTGCCATATACTCGGCCTCCAACGAACTGAGTGCCACAGATCTTTGCTTCTTGTTGTACCAAGCAACTTCTGTCGATCCGATACTGAAGACCCCTCCTGATGTGCTCTTTCTGTCCGTTGGGCTCCCTGCCCAATCTGCATCCATGAAGCCACATAGCTTCACCTCATCCTCCTGTCTGTACCACAAACCATATCCCGATGTGCCTCTCAAGTAACGCAATACATGCTTTCCCGCCTTCCAGAAGAGCTTGGTAGGCTTAACCATAGCTTGTGAAAGCTAGTTAAATGCATAGCATATATCGGATCGTGTATTGACCAAATACATCAGCGACCCCACCAACTGTCGATAAACAGTGGCATCCACTTCTTCTCCCGAAGTGGCATCCTCCTTCCTCCAACCTCCAGGAAGAGGAGTATCAACAGGCTTGCAGCCATGCATGTTGAACTTCTCCAGTATCTCCCGAGCATACCTGCCCTGAGAAACAAACAGTCCACCACTGTGCTGCCATATTTCCAATCCTAGGAAATAGTGAAGGAGGCCTAAATCCTTCATCTCAAACTCTGTAGCAAGATCATTCTTGCATGACTGTATCAACAGTTCATCACCCACTAGAATCAAATCATCAACATACAGTATAATGATAAGCAACTTACCCTCCACCACAATCTTGTATAGGTTAGGATCCGCCTCGCTCTTGGAGAATCCAAGTCCTGTGAAATAGTTGTCTATCCATGTGTACCAAGCACGTGGTGCTTGCTTCAACCTATACAGTGCTCTCTTGAGCCTGCACACATGCGACTCGCTGCTGAAGACCTCAAAGCCTTCGGGTTGCTCAATGTACACCTCTTCCTCAATGACTCCGTTGAGGAACACAGTCTTCACATCCATCTGATGAATGTGCCATCCCATCTGCGCTGAGAGAGCAAGAATCGTCCGTATGGAAGAATACCTTGCGACAGGTGCAAAGGTCTCCTCATAATCGATCCCCTCAATCTGAGAAAAGCATTGGGCAACAAATCTTTCCTTGTACTTCTCCACACTCCCGTCAACTGCCTGCTTGACCTTGTAGATCCATCTCGAACCCACCACTGATTTCCCTTCCGGTCTAGGAACAATCTCCCATGCACTGTTTCTGACAATAGAATCATACTCTTCCACCATGGCGTCTACCCATGCGGGATCCTCCACAGCTTCCTCGAAAGAGGATGGCTCAGTCACAACACACTTGCTCATAAGAGCCATGTATCCAGTGTACCGATCAGGTGACTGTCTCTGCCTGCGTTGGGCTGTAGGTGGTCCTACAACTTTCTCTACATCTTGAGCCAGTCACTCAGCTTCTGTCAAGCGCTTTCGCCCTCTGATGGTTGGCACTGCATGAGTGGACTTGTCCACTCCATGAACCTCATCCTGTGGCTGATCCACATCCTGAAGCTCATCCTTAGGAACTAATAGCTCCTCATCTGCATGCAAGTGTAGCTCCCTCTCAAGCGAACACTTCATGGCTTTCTCCTCCTGAAATTTTATATCCCGCCGCACAACAGTTTTACCACTGTCTGGAAAATACACACGATAGTTGTGGGGCGTATCAGTGTACCCCACAAATATCCCAACCTCTGCAGTCGGCTCCAACTTCTTTTTGGCATCCTTCATCACATGCATGTAAACGTTAGCACCAAAAATCCTCAAATGAGAAAGATCAAGCTTCTTACCAGAATAAGCCTCGTCGGGTGTACTCATGCCAAGTATCCTATGAGGACAATGGTTCTGCACATAAACTGTTGTATTTCATGCCTCCGCCCAAAAGTGAAGGGGTAGGCCCTGATCATGCAACATTGCCTGTGCAGCACCCACGATCATTCTGTTCTTCCGCTCAGCTACCCCATTCTGCTGTGGGTTATGGGGAGCTATGAGCTCTCTACGAATCCCTTCTGCCTTGTAGAAATCCTTGAACTCGTCTGAGATGTATTCACCACCATTATCGCTCCTAAGAGCCTTCACCTTCTTCCCCGACTCCTTCTCGACCAGTGCTTTGAATTCATAGAACTTTGAATATGTCTCGCTCTTCTTCTGCATGAAGAAGATCCAGCACTTACGAGAGAAATCATCAACAAAAATCACATAATACCTATGTTTTGTTGTCGAAGCAACTGAGAAAGGTCCACACACGTCTGTGTGAATTCTCTCAAGGATCGTCGTGGCGCGACTATCCTTCTCGTGAAAGGTGGCTTTCACAAACTTCCCCAAAGTACACCCCTTGCACTGATCTGAATCCGAAAGTGTGCCTTTAGGAAGCCCTGTAGTGATCTGTTGTAGTATCTTCAAGGCTCCATGGTGAAGGTTACCCAATCTCCTGTGCCACAACTCGCCATCATCCCGGCTCACCAATCCTTCTGCCTTGCCTACCATTGCTATGCATCCATCTATATGCAACTGATAAAGGTTACTCACTCGAACCCCTATCTTCCGGGTCTCACCAATTGTCTTGCTGCGCAGGAAAGCCTTTCCCTCGCTGAAAACAACATCATACCCCTTGTCTTCTAACATCGCCACTGAGATAAGATTCTTCTTTAATCCTGGAACATGCATGACTTCCTTCAATACGAAGGGTTTACCAGACTCCCTCTCAAAAGAAATGGTACCGATACCGGTCACACTGTATCTACCATCATCGCCCATCTCGATGTGCACTCCAAGATCTTTGTGCCCCAGATCAGAGAAAAAATATTTATCTCCCGTCATGTGAAAAGATGCACCACTGTCCAAGAACCACACCGATCCCATCACACTTGAAACCAAGCATGCGATCAATGAAAAATCAAGCTCAAACTGTGAGGCTAGAGCCTCTCCTTCTGAAGATCCAGCAGCCTGCTTGTTCTTCTTCTTCTGCGGACAATTAGTGGCATAGTGTCCGTGCTGGTGACAGTGAAAACACTTCACCTTGGACATGTCCTGCTTCTTGCCTTTCACACCGGAATGAGAAGCTTTCTCGTTCTTCCCCTTCTTTTCTTTGGCAGCCAAAGCACAATTCTCTTCATCAAATACCTTTGATGAAGATCCATTCTCACCTTTATTGTTACTGAGTTTATCCTTGAGCGCCAGGTCGCTCTTGCTTTGGAATAACATTTGCAATCCGTTGAAAGACATTTCAAAACCACTGCTGCAAATTCGATTTCCACTAGCTCCAACTCAACTGCCTCGGATCTAAGATTCATGAGAACACAATATTTCTCGTACAGAGATTGACTGTATGGGCATTCACCGGATATCTAACCTTCCAAAGGAAGGATGAATCCAGAGGCTACCTGGCCCGATTACAAACTCTGCCTGAAGAAATAGAATGTAGACACTTCCTGAATAGTAGATCTGATGATCAACAGCTCTGATACCATGTAGAAATTTTGAATAATTTACACATATTCAACAGAGATTATCCTGATCATGTACTATTGCAGAATACATACACAATACATAAGCTCCTCTACGTTGATCATCAATATAGCAGCATCAATAACAATAAAACATCAAGAGCATTCACACATTAACACAGTATGTAACCCGGGGAAAGCATCTCGCTAAAAACCCCAACTATCTATATATTAATGATTGAGACCATGTAATATTACAAAGTACAATGCTTATCACAAGAAATCCAGTACTAGCTCCACCTGTTACACACAATACAGCTTAGATCTGATCTCCAAATCTATTCCACTGCTTGCCTGCCTCCACTGCTCAATATCTGCTCAAGAACTGATGAAAATGGCTTACCAAACTCGTATTTCACCTCAAAATAATCACTCACACTTTGTTGGACGTGAGAAAAGGCTACAATACTGGGCAAATACTTGAGCAAACTCATTGGCATACTCAATTCCTTGATTGTGCAAGATCTGGTGCACAACTATAGTCACAACTGATAGCAATCTGATTCTCTACCACCTGTCCCTGTTGAACTGAACATGCACTGACATGCAACTGAGTTAACTGGTGTATTCATTAGTTGCATCATGAGTTAATAATTATTTTAACAACTCATAATTAGTCTATTTGCAGTTAGACTAATTACAACTAGTTTAACCAAGTCAAACTGAACACAACTCCATCAACTCCACCAAACTCAATTGATTGAGTTCTAACTGAAGTCATGCATGCAACAACTCAACTGACTCATACGAAAAGCTTATTTCCTTCTGACAGCTGCATGTGCCACCTATGTAGCTCAAAATGAAGTGCTCCAAGAGAATAAGATCAAGTTTATAGTCCAAATATTATTATGAGACAATAATATTCGACTTTTCTATTTTTGACAGCTAGTCTAAAAATAGACTTTGATCACTCACACTGTGATCACTCACACTTTCATCAAAAATAGAAGTCCATCTATTTTTCCCAACTTGACCAATCATCCATAAACAACAACCTGCAATCCATAGACATGATCCATATGTCTAAAAATAGACATAGTCTAAAGATAGACTTACGCCAAAAATAGCCTGCGGGCCCACTTAGTGAAGGCGACTCTTTTCACTAAGCTCCATCATCTTGTTGCAATCTCAACAACAACATCATAACATCATTTAATTTTACAACATTATTCATGTTGGCATTGATGATGTTGTTGTTAGTTGTAGTTATTGATGATTGAAATTGATGTCAACCTGGGAATTTATTGCATATGATTGTGTTCCAGCTTGGCTTATGTGTGGTTATGATAGATGAGTGAGTTCCTAGGTTATGTGCAAGTGTTATGATTATGTTGCTTGGCATGTTAGTTGTCAGGTTCTTTGACAATTGTTTAAGTGCTAGAAGATTTGTGGAGAATATTAGCAGAGGTATGGGTTGAGAAGTCTTTGTTTTTCTCTACACTCTGCCACAACCACACGGAGCCAGTCTTATGCATGCGCTTGAAAGCCTTTAACCCCATGCATGTATTCTTGTGGTTGGAGTTGCAACCAATTTTTTCATGTGTTGAGGGTGTGGTTGTGGGACTAGTCATGAGTACTGGTATTTGGCACTTGATATTGGTGTTGCCCTAGTATTTTCATGTGGTATTGGTTTGGATATTACCATGGTATAGGTGTCCTAGGTATTTACATAACCATGTTATTTTCCTGTGGTATTGATTTTGAGATTACCATGGTACAAGTGTCCTAGGTATTGGGATAACCATGGTATTTTCTCGAGGTATTGATTTGGATATTTTTGAGGATAATTTGATATACACTTTTCTGAGAGTATTGAGTTACTTGATTTCGTAGTGTGAGAGGATTAATGGGGTGTGAGTGCGAGAGTTTACTAAAATGTTGGGTATAGCATATTTTATATCTGTATCATGTTATCACTCTATAATATCCCTAGGTTGAGGAGAGTGTTGAGTCTTGAAAATGTCATTCATTTCCATTACACTTTCACTATTATGTCCATTATATCACCTCCATTTCATCTACACTTCACTGCTATGTCACCACATTCATCCCACTTTCATTATCATTGGGCTACCTTTATGTTTTTCCAATATTTATTATTTCTAAGCCTTTTAAGTGAATTTGTGGTTAAACATTAGAAAATAATGTGCATATGCTTATACCTAACAAATGGGTTGAGTTTGTTGACATGTGTAGGTTGAAAGGAGACTTCTAGAAGACCCTTATGTGGCACTCTAAGGCCAAATTCGAATTTGGTTGGAAAGAATCATGGGATCATGAGGATATGTGTCACATCTCCTAATTGTATTGTAACTCTAAAAGACATGTGTCTTATTAGTTCCTATTTTGATTAGGACTCTAGAGGTAGAGGGAGAGATTCATGGATTATCATTAATGAGATGACTCTCATCTTTTTGTATAAATAGGAGATCTCTCTCCTTCATTAGTTAGTCTCTCTTTGGTCTTTCCTTTAGTCTTTTCTTAGTCCTTTTAGTTTGTTAGTCCCATGGCTTTTGAAAGCTTTGGAGAGCTTTGTTGTACTTTGCACTTTTGAAGAAATTGAATAAAGCTTTGATGTTCTCAACATGGAAGGAGATGTGAAGTAGATGTCATGGAGCATATTAGGATGTAAGTAGATTAGATTTCATTTTGTAAATATTGCTTTGTAGAATGTAAGGTAGATTAGATTTTCATTCATGCAATTTTAATTTATGCAAGTGTGTTTAATTTTGCTTTGATTTCATAGGTAGAAGGGGGCCCCTGCCTTGTACAGTTTGAATTACTGCATTTTATTTTTTCCCGGGATTGTGTGTCTTTGTTGTATTTGCTTTATATCTGATGGTATTTTCAGTTGACAGATTCAAAGTTGCTGCCTTTACTTTGATTTTCTAGCTTACTTTTAGTTTAGTTTTACAAGTTGTATGCTAACTAATTTATGGTCTCTTTATCATGAATTATTTATCTTTAAGAGAACCGAATACTAATGAATTGCAGCTTGTTTTGAAGTAGTCTTGGCTTGTAGCACTAATTCTTTTTCCACTTGTTACACATAATCATGTATGTAGGAAGCAGTATGATGGAAAAGGCATAGTAGTGTTATAATTTGTCATTTAGAGTTTTTATCATTTCTTGGAATTGTCTTTAGCTACTTCATAATCGTGTTTTACACAGTACTATGTGGTAGAAGCAGGGAGTTAGGAAGAGATAACCATTATCATCAGTCCTTGAAGTGATTTTATTATTTCTTTTATTTGCAGCAGCATGAATGGTGTCTAGTGCCATTAGAAAGTGGTTTTTATGCTTTGCTTTCAGTTTCATTTCAAGTTATTCCTTTCAAGCTCTTTCTTTGCAAGTTTAAAGTTTGATTACTTTCTAGACATATTTCTAACTACTTCTTAATCGTGTTTAACATAGTACTATATGTTGAAGTAGGGAGTTAGGAAGAGTTGAACATTATAACTAGTCTTTAAAGTGGTTTTTCTTACTTGTCACCTTAGAGCTTGATTACTTTTTGGACTTATTTCTAATCATGCTTAACATAGTACTATATGTTGAAAGCAGAAGGTTAGGAAGAGTTGAACATTATAACTTTATAAAACAACGAAGTAAGAAAGAGGTTAACTAAGCACATATAGTGCACCACACTTCATCAGTTTACGATACCCGGATTGATAATTTATGTAGAGCAATTTAAGACGTTAAATTGACTAAACATTTTGGCGCCATTGCCGGGGAAGTGTAATTAGGAGACCTTATTTCTTACATCTGAAAAAAATTAATAATCCTTGAGTATGCTCTCCTCCTGCACTTTGTGTGATCTAGAGGATCAGAAAAAGGATTGTTAAGTAAAAAAAAGACAAAATAATAATTCTTGAGTATGCTCTCCTCCTGCACTCTGTGTGATCTGGAGGATCAGAAAAAGAATTGTTAAAAAAAAATAAAAAAAATAATAGGAGACAAAATAAACTTCATCACTTCAATTGATTCAATAAAAAAAAAAAAATGAAAAAATGAAACTCAAGTGCTTTGATAGGTTCAAATTGTCCAAAATTGTCTGGTTATGCTTTGTAGTGGTCTTCAAAACACTGTATCTTGTTCAAATAAGGTTTTGCCACTTAGCTGCAGAAACTGCCCTGATTCCGCAGCCATCTGACAATTCCGCAGCTGTTTCAAGGTTTAGCAGGTTACAGGCATCCAATGAAAAAACCGACCACATGGGCATCTCCAGAATTGTCCCGACATGGATCCTATCCTAGTCACCCAGCTCAGATCGATGAAAAACCAGCCTAGGACCTCAGTCAAAGTCTTGTTTTTAACATGTTTTTCTTGAAGTATTTGCTGCCTGAAATTGAAAATCATTAATCCTTTTTATAAAAAAATTTACAATTTCAGAGAAGAAAAAAAAAGAGAAAAGCAATCTATGGCTGTCTCCATTCCTATTTTTCATTGTGGCTTCAAAATAATAAAAAAAAAAATCTGCCTCCCTGATCAAGCTTTGGTCCATTTGGATTCAGTGGTGGATTTTGTTGTCATGTGTGGTTTCAATTTGGGCTCAAAACTCTCTTCAATCATGCATGGGCTTGCTGGGTTATGTATGAAAAATCCAAGGAATAGAAAGAGTTTGAGTAGTCTGAACATTAGCTGGAAATCTGCGCTAAATTTTTTCCCACAGACATCACCTTTAATACCAGCATTATAGCCAAAACAATAAGTTATGACTCGTATCAAAAAGGAAATTCCAATGGCCATGAACCTAGTGGATATATAGCTTCACAACCAGAGATTTGACGATGTATAGTTCCTTCTCTATTGCATCTGAAATCTGAGGATCCGCCAACAAAATGTCATCTAGAACAGGCCCATTTGTGTGAACGTTTTGTTGTCGTATCTTTGTGCTGCTCCATTTTAATCGTCCAACACTAGAAAGCAGATAACTGAGATCCAGTTGCTGAGTCTTCATGAGGGATATGCACCTTGGTCTTAGCCTATTCTCCCAAAAAGCCGAACGCAGCAATTCATCAAAAGTGCAGAACAGAAAAAATTAACTCAGAGAAAAACGTAAACAGCAGAAAAACGTCAAACTTCACACCTTCGATTCTCCCAAACAGAGACGAATTTCAAAAAACTAAAACATGGGTTTTTTTTCCAGGTGGGTTAATTAGATAACCCAGAAACCGTTTGAGAAAATTCATGGCGGTCTGGGAGA
Organism: Pinus tabuliformis; assembly: GCA_031772625.1. NCBI lineage: Eukaryota > Viridiplantae > Streptophyta > Pinopsida > Pinales > Pinaceae > Pinus > Pinus tabuliformis. Next base: position 1,474,544,073 of record CM062818.1, read on the forward strand.
AATCTTCGGTTCTTTGGAGCCTCTTTTTTGCCGCCGCGTGAAGAAAAACGTGAGTTATTAACTGATAGTTTGATTAATTAAACTAACTCCGCGTGTCTGAGGAGGAGAAATCCAAATAGGAGTTATCTATGTGCTGTTGTTCAAAGCCTAATTATAGTTATACTCTTGAGACGTGACCGATGCATCCAAATCATGATGCTGAGTGTGCTGTGATTCTGTCATAGGCAATGGATGATTTTGCGTTTGAATGGACACGTTTGACTCATGTGTTGCAAACCTTAAAATTGCATGGTTCATTACGTTGATATATGTTGGTGCAGCATGTTGAAAAAAAAAAAAAAAACTATTATGCAGCACAGCGTAGCCTAAGCTCCCATCAATATTTGGTTCAGTCATTACTACAACACCATACGTTGACTGATAGCATTCATTTAAACTGATGATCAGGAATTCACTCATAGATAATAGGCTATCTGTGTTACTCACTAGGCAGTGATTTTGTGTGCTACATAAGCCTAGTAAACTAAAAAATATGGAGAATATCAGTATGAATGAACTACATACCATACACCTCACATGCTTTGCTGAAAAATCGTCAAACTCAAGTGATTTATTTGAAGCGAAAGTCAAATCAGTTAATTGCAGCTCAAACAAAGCTTGGCAGAGCTGAACCGTGTTAGTTGTCTTGAAGGGGCACATTTTTTTCTCTTCCACGCACACAGCCACTCCATTTCACAGCACTTTCTACACTCTGCACTTTCCGCAGCCATTCAGCGATTCCGCAGCCATCTGGTGATTCCGCAGCTGTTTTGTTAAACTCTAGGTTGTAGGTGTCATCAGGCAAAACAGGTCACATGGGTAGCTAGGGAAATGTCAGTACATGGATGGTGTCCTATTCATTCGGTCAAATTTGATGAAAAAGACCCCGGTCAAAGGGAAGTCAAATTGGGTGTTATCATAAAGTCGCCACACTGAGTCGCCACACTAAGTCGCCGCATGTCAAGGAAAAAATAATAATTTTGAATCAATGAAATGAACAAGTTATTTTCTCACTTTTCTGAAGGTATTGATTAATTTTGGACTGATAATGAAAATTGAATGGCTAACTTTTTATTCAAGATTTTTAGCTACAGAGTTGTTCCTCAATTCCGCAGCCAGAAAAACCTCATTGTTCAAATCAGCCTATCTTTCTCATACAAAATCAGATTTTGATGATTTAAGTACCATTGGAAAGATCTCAACAAGATCTATACAATGAGAAATATATCATTAGAGTTTGAAATGGCAAATAATGAAATAAATTGCTGAAAAGAAGCAACATCAACTTGAGGCACTTATTCCAAAGCAGGTATAAATTCTTTTAATTTTTTCCTTTGAGAACTTGTTTCATTAATACAAATTCTTAGTTTTGTGTGTAAATATCATAACTAGAGAGATTGATCACCTCTCTCCTTTGATAATCTTACATTCCATTGCAGAAGAAATATTAGTTTTTTTGCAGGTTCCAGGAGGAAGGACAAATGACTACAAGAGAATGGTATCTCTCTAAGAGACCAATTTGTTTCATAAGAGGATGATCAACAACAAAGAGGAAATAAGCTGATGCAAAATCAGATCCAAACACTTGAAAAACCTTCAGATACTATTGTCTCCATCACATCCATACTTCATAATAAACCATTCACCTCATTCCACTCCATTTTCATTCACATACACTTTCCATCTCTTTTTGTCCATTCATAACCCACCAATAAAAGCAAAAGGCTCATTCACATGCTTATTGCCCATTGTCATTTCTGTTCTCCATTGCCATTTTCCATTTTCACTTTCCATTCCTTGTCATTTTCATTCTGCAAATAAGTCCTGCTTCAATGAAAATTATTGAGTCCATAGTCCTTTGAGTCTAAGTTCTTTGTAAAAACACCTTGAGACTTGCATGCTTTAATGGCAAGTCCTCATGCTGACAAACAATGGGAATACATTAATGTCCCTTGTTCGTTAGATCTTCTAGGTGACTCGACATCAGCAAATTCATTCGTACCTAGCAAGATGTGTTTGGGCATCTTGACTCTCATTGTCATCAATGGTGAGAGATCTCGTGTTGACTAGCGGCATCCATTAATGGCCACTAAGCCAACAATTTCCTACTATGTTCGACATCAGAACATCTTTTCACATAGTAGGAATTGTGCCAATGAGTTTTGAAGACATGAAGACTATTATTTTCAGCATTTTGGAGCAGATTCAGCAAGTTTTAGTAGAAGCAATAAAAAGCCATCTTATCTCTCTATCCATGACTCCTCTTGATCAGCCACTTGAAGAAGAATATGATCAGAAGTTTTCAGCCACCACACATACAACTCATCCATTCCAAAGGGTAAGTGAAGGTACGGCATTTTCTAACTTTTAACCATAGAATTCCATAAAAAGCTAGAATGATAATTGTTGGAAAAACATTTCTCTTCCTCATTGCATAAAATTGCCAATACCATCAGTTGGGGGGGGGGAATACATTCATATTCATATCTTTCCATGTCCATAACATATTCAAGAGCTCACATACTTCCAACATATATTAATTATTACATTGCTATTATGAGCATACAATGGCTTTTGAAAAAGTGCTTAAAGGATAAATTGGATACAAACAAAATCATGGTTGTCACACAAGAACCAACCATCATGCAATCCAATAAAGATATACTTTGCAACAATAATCAAAATATCATTATGCAAAGTTCAAAGATCAAAATAGAAGGCAACAAAAAAAAATAAAAATGGTTGTAACACAAGAACCAACCATGTTGCAATTCAAGTAAAACACTTTGTAGAAATATGAAGTTATCAAATGATATCATGCAAAGTTAAGCCAAAGCTCAAGGATCAAAAGAGTCAATGTAATATATGTTGCATGAGGACATGCAATAGCTTCAGTTGGGGGGTATGTTGAGTCTTGAAAATGTCATTCATTTCCATTACACTTTCACTATTATGTCCATTATATCACCTCCATCTCACCTACATTTCACTGCTATGTCACCACATTCATCCCACTTTCATTATCATTGGGCTACCTTTATGTTTTTCCAATATTTATTATTTCTAAGCCTTTTAAGTGAATTTGTGGTTAAATATTAGAAAATAATGTGCATATGCTTATACCTAACAAATGGGTTGAGTTTGTTGACATGTGTAGGTTGAAAGGAGACTTCTAGAAGACCCTTATGTGGCACTCTAAGGCCAAATTCGAATTTGGTTGGAAAGAATCATGGGATCATGAGGATATGTGTCACATGTCCTAATTGTATTGTAACTCTAAAAGACATGTGTCTTATTAGTTCCTATTTTGATTAGGACTCTAGAGGTAGAGGGAGAGATTCATGGATTATCATTAATGAGATGGCTCTCATCTTTTTGTATAAATAAGAGGTCTTTCTCCTTCATTAGTTAGTCTCTCTTTGGTCTTTCCTTTAGTATTTTCTTAGTCCTTTTAGTTTGTTAGTCCCATGTCTTTTGAAAGCTTTGGAGAGCTTTGTTGTACTTTGCACTTTTGAAGAAATTGAATAAAGCTTTGATGTTCTCAACATGGAAGGAGATGTGAAGTAGATGTCATGGAGCATATTAGGATGTAAGTAGATTAGATTTCATTTTGTAAATATTGCTTTGTAGAATGTAAGGTAGATTAGATTTTCATTCATGCAATTTTAATTTATGCAAGTGTGTTTAATTTTGCTTTGATTTCATAGGTAGAAGGGGGCCCCTGCCTTGTACAGTTTGAATTACTGCATTTTATTTTCTCCCGGGATTGTGTGTCTTTGTTGTATTTGCTTTATATCTGATGGTATTTTCAGTTGACAGATTCAAAGTTGCTACCTTTACTTTGATTTTCTAGCTTACTTTTAGTTTAGTTTTACAAGTTGTATGCTAACTAATTTATGGTCTCTTTATCATGAATTATTTATCTTTAAGAGAACCGAATACTAATGAATTGCAGCTTGTTTTGAAGTAGTCTTGGCTTGTAGCACTAATTCTTTTTCCACTTGTTACACATAATCATGTATGTAGGAAGCAGTATGATGGAAAAGGCATAGTAGTGTTATAATTTGTCATTTAGAGTTTTTATCATTTCTTGGAATTGTCTTTAGCTACTTCCTAATCGTGTTTTACATAGTACTATGTGGTAGAAGCAGGGAGTTAGGAAGAGATAACCATTATCATCAGTCCTTGAAGTGATTTTCTTATTTCTTTTATTTGCAGCAGCATGAATGGTGTCTAGTGCCATTAGAAAGTGGTTTTGATGCTTTGCTTTCAGTTTCATTTCAAGTTATTCCTTTCAAGCTCTTTCTTTGCAAGTTTAAAGTTTGATTACTTTCTAGACTTATTTCTAACTACTTCTTAATCGTGTTTAACATAGTACTATATGTTGAAGCAGGGAGTTAGGAAGAGTTGAACATTATAACTGGTCTTTAAAGTGGTTTTTCTTACTTGTCACCTTAGAGCTTGATTACTTTTTGGACTTATTTCTAATCATGCTTAACATAGTACTATATGTTGAAAGCAGAAGGTTAGGAAGAGATGAACATTATAACTTTATAAAACAACGAAGTAAGAAAGAGGTTAACTAAGCACATATAGTGCACCACACTTCATCAGTTTACGATACCCGGATTGATAATTTATGTAGAGAAATTTAAGACGTTAAATTGACTAAACAGAGAGAAACCCAGAGGTAACCACAAAACCACTTTTAAAGCTAGGATTTAGTCGTTCCACCTCGAGAGAGGGATCTCTATTTCTGATTTGGATTTCTATTTTTAAAATATTAGGCTAGTTTTGAAGGTTTGAGGTGGCTTTTTCAAAGGTTTTGTTGAAATATGCAGAGAGGGTCCATTGAGCATGGACTCATGAAACTTTAGGTAATCAATCACAAAATGATAGAGAAACTGTAACAAAGTAGGATAGGAAAACATTTGGATCTTATAAAGTGCCTTTGGAGTGAAAAATATGAATATGCTTTAATTTCAATTAAATATAGAGAATACTAAGATGAGTTATATATTTAACATCAAAAATAAAATATTGATATTATTTACAAGCCAGATAAGAATACAATTAAGAAAAATCAATCCTTAATCTTCTTGAAACAATAAAGAGAGAAAACATATGGAAAACTGAGAAAATAAAAAATTTCACATAAGAAATTGCGTCACCAATTGCTTGACATGGGAATCCTGGAAAACAACTATTTTTATTACTATAAATCGATCCCTTTTAGTACAATCCACAACAACATCAATATCCAGATCCTAGGGTTTATGCTTACTCGACCAACTCCAGTAATTGGTCCCACCTTTCTTCACCAGGGATGGAGAAATTTACCATGTGTTATAAACCCTTCATCCACCTCACTATAAGTTTGGAAAGTTGGACTATTCACAAATAAATGATGAATTTCATGTTGTATGTTCAAATTAAATTGTAGGCCTTCTATAATATCTTCTCCACTGATGGTTCCTTTTTCGTATACAAACTTTGACACATCTGCAACTATATTGCAAAATTTATCCTTATAATTCTCTAATGGAACCAATTTTCCATTAGATTTTATGATATTTGGAAGTCCCTTCTCCTCCAATAAAGTAAAAATATATTGAATCTCTTAACCGGTAGCTCCAACTCTTTACACTTCTTCTCCAATTGCACCATGAAATTATTTTTAGTCAAAACTCTTTTGACTTCCATTGCTATCTTTGTTCTATCTTGGATGTTGATCTCTTCGAGTTCTTTTCTGGTTTTAGATTTCAACACCCTGATGATCTTCTATTCTTCTTGTGGCCTATGCTCAATATCTACTTTAGTTTTCTCCATTATTGCTATGATTCTCTGCACCAAATCCTCCTGTTCAAAAATAATTTGGATGGAAGGCCATAATTTTGTAACATTGGCATTGATGTTGTGCCAAATGTTGTGTCTCTCCTCTGCCAACATTTCAATGATGATGGAATGGTCTTCATACTTATGAATTTGTTGCATAAGTTTGAAGTTCTCTTTGTCTTCCTTTATCTTGTTTTCCTCCATCTTGGTGAGGGTTGCTGAGAATTTCTCCACCTCTTTATTTGTCAATGACAATTCCCCCAAAGCTTGAGTTATATTTTCTGAGGAATCTAAAACTGATACTTGTGTTGTAAGCCAGGTTACAGTCCATGCTATTGATGTTCTTGTTGATGTCCCTACTAATGTCCCTGCTACTGAAGTTCCAACTTCCTCCCATTTCTCTTTTTCCTTTAGTAGTGTTTCCATGTCTTGCTCCATTTTTTGTATTTGAGAAATTTTCTCCATGACTAATGTAAAAATATTCTCTTTCTCCATCTCCAAACGAGTGACTTCTTTAGTTTTAGGGTGTTCTATAGTTGTGATATTGAGCTACTTCCTAAGAGATTGAATGTATTCATTCTTTCTTTTGATAACCTCCCCTGCTGCCTTGAAATGACTAGGATCATATGCTAGTTTGATAACTAATTCTTCCAATTTTTTAATTCTAGTTTCTTTTCCATAGAGGACATCCTTTCAATCTTCAGTTGTGAGTGCATGTTGTTCAATGAAACCTACAACTTTTAAGCATCCATGGCAAAGATGGTTAGAGTTGAATAAATCATTTCACATGCCTTCTTAAGCAAATCAATATGATCAATTGCATGAACTTGTTTAGTATCAACTGAGAATATTGAGGCCGTGTAATCTTCAGCACCTTTAGGAACTACAACCTTGGGTTCCAAGAAGTCCATTTGAAAATTTCCTTTCTCTAAATCAAAAGTAGACAATAAGTTTTGATGAGTGGTGGCAGTTTGTTTCTAGAATTTTGAGTATGTTGAAGCTTTGAGAGCTTCATTATTTAACTTAATCTCCTTGTACCTTGTGAAAATACTTGGCTATGTAGGAGCCGAGAAGTAGATGAGATAGGAGATTCAATGATCTCTTCTACAGAAGGGAGATAGGTGGTAGGAGTTCCTATCAAAATCAAGGTAGTATGCTCTTATGCATCTCTTTCCTCTAAAGATTATTCCTTAATTGTGATCACTTGAGGACTAGCTCTGCTATCAGTTTTGGTTGTGGTCTGTGGGTCTTTCTTCCTTCTCTTGAAAACCAAAAAAATTTGTAGCCTGTGTTTCTAAATATATGGGGGACATGCTTTCCCTTGGCCTTTTAGATTCCTTATCTTTACAGATAGGATTTTATAATGAAGACTGACTAACGAATTGTAATTCTTCTTCCTACAATGTGTTTTCTATCCATTCTTATTGTTTAGCATATTATTTTATCTCTAGCCTTGGTGTGTGGATATGGAGTATTTTTTTCTTAACCCTCAACTTATAGATTACTCCCAAGGGGTAATAGGACCATGTGAAACTGGGCTTGAACTTCATCTGCCTCAAAATTGTTTCCACCTACTTTGCAACTACTCTGGCATTTGCAATGTAAGGGCCCACTTTTGCTTTTAGTTTTAACTATGATTTCTTCTTATTTGACACAAAATTTAATTCATCCATATTCAACATCCATCTAGCATAATCTAAGGAAAATATTCTCACTAGCACAAAAACTAGTAGTCTATAAGGAGGGAGCTCACATCTTGATTTATGGAGATATCCTCAGTATAATGTAGTTGCATAATAAACACAAAGAAGTGTGAAGGAATTGGTCTAAAAAATGTGTGTAAGTGTACTCCTCTGAATTCCTTCTGACCAATGAAGTCTAATGGATAATTGACAAACAGTTACCCTGCTCATCCATCTTCTGCAACTAAGTCTAATTGATAATATAACGTAAGATACACTAACATTGACTAATATTTTAACACTCCTTCACCTTTGAGTTTCATAAACTGATCATGGATGACATCATACAAGAATTGGCTGTAATTAAACAAAACTGAAGGCTTTTGTCCCATTTAGAATATTGACAAGAATCCTAAAACTACTTCATCAACCCATTGGTCTGTATAATAACCAAGTAATCGAGTCACCATGGAAATGACCTATTTTGACATATCTCAGAAAATGGAAATAGGGTATGGGGCATTTGTTTCGGGTAATTTAGCATTTTCAGGGATAAACCATTCAAAGTTATGGGCTCTCTAGGGAAATGTAAGATTTTTGTACAACTCCATTAATGGTTCAGTGTAAAATGTATGCATATTGGATTTCAGATTTATGTGCAAGGCTTGGAAAATGCTCTCAGGAGAAATCGAAAAGAAAATTTCATCATTTTGGGCAATCACTGCTTTCTTGCTAGGAAGGTATCTGAGGTGACACCATGTGGAGAATTCAGGGAAGAAATGGGTTTGAAGGAAAATGAACTTAGGGAGAAAGGGCTCCCAGATACTCAAATAATCACCGTGGTCAAGGTATTTCTTTTTTGCCCTATTGTGTAGTTGATATAGCTTGAACTCATAGTTTCAAAAAAATTGAACTGGGTGTCGATCAGGAGTTTTATCAAGGTCTCGGATAGGCGGAATCATGGGGTCTTCATCAATCATCTTTCCTTTACCCTTCTGCATTGACATCTTATATTAAAAATGAGAAGGAAGGAATAGGTTACCATAATACTTAATTGGTAAAATTTGGCTGAGAAATTTCTAACAGACAACACTTAATCACTTTAGATTGGCTTGATAACGACTTGCACGAACTGAAAGAACATGGAGGGAAACAAATGGAGGATCCTGAGGCTATTTTATAATGGAAATGGCAAGGGATCGGGACAAAATAGTTACCAGTGGGGGCAATAAATTTGAAATGAGTCAATTTAGCTGGAGGAATTAAATGTAACCCCTTATTGTTATTAGGCCCCTATACTACTAGTGTAACCCCTTATTGTTATTAGTATAACCCACTTATTATATTGATGTACCCATGTAGTGCCCATATTGTTACTATTATGCCACATAGAAGCCCACCATTGTTACTGTTGTGCCCTACAATATTATTGTTATGTAGGCTTTGATTGTATTGGGACCACTTAGACTCCTATATATAGAAAGGAGGTATTTTCATTCGTATCATCCAAGAATTGTTCATTTATGTAATGTAAAGGAGGTTGCCCCCTCGAAGAGGCTGAATTCTAAGGCATGGATCTCTCTTTTCTATCTTTTTGTGAGCTAGTTTCATAACATTTGGTATCAGAGCTTTGGATTCTAGGGTTTCGCTGCTCCAAACAAGTCATCGTGGCATTTTCGCTATAACTTTTTTTCTGTGACGTTTCAGAAGTCGCAAAAAAAACCCATTTGAGAAGAATTGACGCTGAAACTTGGGTCCGAATTGTAGAGATTGTTATGGGATATTTTCAGAGATATGATCTGAGGAAGTTGGTATTTTTGCAGACTCCTGAATTACATTCAAAACAGGTGACCTGGGGAAAATCGTCATAACTCTCTCTCTGAGGATCGGATTGAAATTTCGTCAGAAGGTACAGAAAGAGGACGGACTGTAGTTTCTGATTATATAAATTGTAGAGTCAAAGGTTGAAACAGTGACACGTGGCACTTCATACAAGTTTGCTCTACTGAACTAGTCTATAATCAGGTCACTGCGGAAGATTGTACATAACTTTTTCTTGGAGAATCCAATTTGGATCAGACTTGTGTCATTGGAAAGAGGACAAAGAGGGCTACTACAGGTCACAAGTTTAGAACTTAAAGATCCGAAAGTACAGAGTTACAGTCGTTTCAAGGTAGAGCTCCTAAAATCAAGAAAAAGCAAGATGAAGAAGTTTGATGGCAAGGATCCAGTAAATTGGATACTTCAGATGGAGCAATATTTTGATATACATGGTGTAAAAATGTTACAAAAGGTATGTATTGCATCTTCATATTTAGAACCAGATCAATTTTTATGGTACAAAGGGCTTTGTTCTCGTAAAAAACTTGTTACGTGGTCAATTTTCACGGAGGAAATGATAGCACATTATGAGGATATAAAGAGCAACACCTTCTTTAGAGCAACACCACAACAATTGGAAAGAGTAAAAGGGATTTGTGACATAATGGAAAGAAAAATTATGGAAACCAGGAAGCATACCCCTCACAACTATAAAGATGGAAGTGTTGTTTCTCCCAACCTTCCACAACCTACAAGGGTTACACCACAACAATTGGAAGAAAAAAGAGAAAAAGGACTTTGTTACAATTGTGATAGAAAATGCACTAAAGGTCATAGGTGTGCTGAGAAGAAATTATTTTACATAGAATATGAAGAGGAGGAAGAAAAGGATCAAGAAACATCAAAAGAAGAGGATATACGTCAGGACACCACCCCAGAGAAAGAAGAAATAAATCAGACCATATCTTGTAAAGCATTGGTAAGAATTACCACTCCTCAAACTCTCAAGATAGAAGGACATATCAAGAAGAAAAAGGTGCAAGAAGTGAAAGATCACATCGAGAAAGAAGAAATGAATCCAACCATATCTTGTAATTCAATGGATGAAATTACCACTCCTCAAACTATCAAGATAGAAGGACACATCAAGAAGAAAAATGTTCAAGAAGTGAAAGATCACATCGAGCATCAAGAAATGAATCCGACCATATCTTGTAAAGGACTGGAAGAAATTACCACTCCTCAAAAGATAGAAGGACATATCAAGAAGAAAAGGGTTCAAGTAGAGAAAGATCATATCGAGCATCAACAGCAAGTTCTCCAACTTTTAAAGGATAACGCCACTTCGGTGCAAAATCAAATGAAACAACAGGTAGATCAACATCGTAGTGAAAAATGTTTTGATGTGAGTGATTGGGTATTTTTACTGCTACATCTCAAGCAAGCTATGTATGAGAAGGAAATGTTGGCAATACTACATGCACTTAAAAAATGGCGACCTTACCGAATGGGAAGACGCTTCAAGGATGAGGATGTGGAAGCATTGTTTTGTGCTATTTATATTATCCAACCAAATTGGATAAACGAAGCAACGGATGAATGGAAGAAGAACGAAGAAGTATGGCCACTTATTCAAAAGTTGCAAAAGATCCCAATTCAAGCAATATTGCCAGAAATTGAAGAGGAAGGAAAAATCATATTGGAACCTGGAGCAGTCATAGAAACAAGAACCCGACAGTTACGAAATCGATCAATTTCAGAGTATCTCATCAAGTGGAAGAACTTACCCGCTGAATATTCCACATGGGAGGACAAGAATTTTATATAGAAGCATCAAGAACTACTCAAGCGTTGAGGACAACGCTTTTTGAAGGAGAGGGGCATGTTAGGCCCCTATACTACTAGTGTAACCCCTTATTGTTATTAGTATAACCCACTTATTATATTGATGTACCCATGTAGTGCCCATATTGTTACTATTATGCCACATAGAAGCCCACCATTGTTACTGTTGTGCCCTACAATATTATTGTTATGTAGGCTTTGATTGTATTGGGACCACTTAGAATCCTATATATAGAAAGGAGGTATTTTCATTCGTATCATCCAAGAATTGTTCATTTATGTAATGTAAAGGAGGTTGCCCCCTCGAAGAGGCTGAATTCTAAGGCGTGGATCTCTCTTTTCTATCTTTTTGTGAGCTGGTTTCATAACATAATCACCGTGGTCAAGGTATTTCTTTTTTTCCCTATTGTGTAGTTGATATAGCTTGAACTCATAGTTTCAAAAAAATTGAACTGGGTGTCGATCAGGAGTTTTATCAAGGTCTCGGATAGGCGGAATCATGGGGTCTTCGTCAATCATCTTTCCTTTACCCTTCTGCATTGACATCTTATATTAAAAATGAGAAGGAAGGAATAGGTTACCATAATACTTAATTGGTAAAATTTGGCTGAGAAATTTCTAACAGACAACACTTAATCACTTTAGATTGGCTTGATAACGACTTGCACGAACTGAAAGAACATGGAGGGAAACAAATGGAGGATCCTGAGGCTATTTTATAATGGAAATGGCAGGGGATCGGGACAAAATAGTTACCAGTGGGGGCAATAAATTTGAAATGAGTCAATTTAGCTGGAGGAATTAAATGTATAACGTTCATTTGGCAGGTAAATTTGAACTTTGAATGGTCGAATGAGGTGGAGGGGTGACATGGAAAAGGAATGAGGTGGATGGTGTGACATGGAAGGCAGAAGGGAGGACAGGTGGTACGAGTGGTTGGGTAGAGTTGATAGGCGGAAGCGACGAGTGGAAATGACAGAGAGATGGTGGTTTTCAGGGGTGTAGGAGCAGTAACATGTTTCGGGAGAGGACCCCCCAAAACCGCTAAGGAGCCGACACGTCATTTCGGGTAGTAAGCACACAAAATTTTTTTTAGGACCCCCCACTCTGTTAATCGTTGATAGTGTGGGGGGGGGGGGGTGTTTGAAATCATACTCCCTCTATTGATCTAGGGAGTGATCTCCACCGTTGCTTGGCGCATGATGTTTATTCACAAAATGACAAACAATCATGTCATATCATGTAGAAAATATAACATATAACCTATAGTTTTATGGACACTACATACAAAATGAAAAATTTATTATAAATTTGAAAGTGACATTTTGACTAGTGTGATATAGAGGTCTTATTTTTTTTTTTTTCAAATTTCTTTTATTATTTTATTTCACACATATATTTTTTTATCCCCTTTTATTTTTTTATTTTTTTCTATTTTTTATGTTTTTCTTTCTTTTTCTTTTTATTTTATTTTTTATTTCTTTTGAGCTAAACCAAATTGAAATGAACAATAAATTTTTACAATATCCTAGTGGGATGAAAAATTATTAAAATTACAAGGCTCCTATATTTATAGGACCCTAACATTGGCTCCAAAGGGGATGACATCCTCCCTGTGAGGTGTCAATAACACCATAGATCAATAGCCTTCTCCATTGGGCAATAATTTTCACCATCAAAACTGAGACTAATCTCTATAAACTAAAAAATCATGGATATAGCAACAACTCATCCAAAACTTAGGGCCTTCACTCCAGGATTAAATTCTTGATAAGAGCCATCCACACTTGCAATATTTGAAATAGTAAAATGATATATACAATCACATGTTTGTTACTAGATGACCTTAAGTGAAGTAGTTCTTAAGAAACCTACCATTAACAGGTCCTACTAATATTGTTTCTCCAGTCAGATCCTTCAGCAAAAGTGAATGAGTTCCACATACAACTACAATCCTGTAAGGGCTTTTCCATAAACTGTCAAATTTCCCATGTTTCCCTTTCTCTTCATTTCTAGCATCCCATTTCAAAACAATGTCATTCACCATAAAATCATCTACTTTGACCCTCCTGTCATGAATTCTTTTTATTTTATCCTGAATCACCTGTGTATTGTTGTATACTTCTTCTTTGGTCTATTGCAAATGTATTAATTGGTTGATCCTTCTTTGGGCATCATTTGGCTCTGCTTTCTCTTCCTCCAACAAATTTAGTACTAGAATTCCTAGGGAAACAGGAAAAAATTCATCTATTCCATAAACCAATTGGAAAGGTAACATTCCAATTGACTTCTTTGTGCTTATCCTATCAACCCACAAAGTATTTATTAATTTCTTGTGTCGGGATTTCTTTTTTTCTTGCAGTAGTTTCTTTATGATGTTGACCAATGACTTGTTAGAATATTTTTCTAACCCATTTCCCTGAGGATAATATGTAGTAGAATTTCCTAATACTATATGATACTTGTTAAAAAAAAAAATCCTTTTTTATTTAAAACCAACAACATTATTTGTAATAATTTTGTGGGGACAACCAAACATGGAGAGAATATGTCTTTCAAGGAATTGTATGATTACAGAATTTGTAGCTTTTCTCATTGGAATTGTTTATATCCATTTGGTGAATTAATTTGTTGATGTTAGGATCCACTTATGTTGAGCAGAAGAACTTGCATCAATTTATCCTATAAAATATCAACCCCATTGCTGGAAAGGAACCTCCACTGAAATAGGTTTCAAAGATAGAGGTAAGAGTTTTCTCTTGCCTTCAAAAATCTGACATTGATAACAAGTTGAAACCCTTTTATGAATGTTAGCAAAAAAGGTAGGCTAGTAAAAATAGTTCTCAAGATTTTGTTAGTTGCAGATTTCTAGTAAACATGTCCTCCACAGTCACCTTGATGAAATTCTTCCATGATTTTATCTGCTTCATCCTTTAATAAACAATTTAGCAAAATACCTCCAACATCCTTCCAATACAAAGCTTCATCTAAAATGTAGAACTTTAAAGCTTTCAGTTTGAGAAATATTACCTTGGTTTTTTTCAAACCAAGAGGCTCTTGTACATTCTACAAAACATACACAATGTCTGCATACTAAGGAGAAGTAAGAAAATGCTATGATACCTATGGAGTTGCCATATCTTCTTGTACATCAAGAGCAACTACAAAATTTATGTTTAGTGAATGAAATTTTGACTCCATCATCAATTTGGCTAATCCTTAACCTTTGATAAGCTTTTTAGGCTTTATTTCAATGTCATACTCCAAAATCACAACTATCCATTTGCCTCCTTTTCCATCTGGATGAGCTTGAGTGAGGTTATCCTTTACCACTGCACTTGGAACAAAAGAAAATATGTGATAATATAATATATACACTCTAAAATCTTTCAGGGCCTTTACTAAAGAAAATTCTTACTTTTCCATGATATGATACTTCAAGGAGGCATCTCTTAAAGCTCTGTTGAAAAATGCTATAGCTTATTCATGTCCCTCCTTGTTTTTCTATAACAATACTACTGCAATAATATGTTCTAATCCAAAGGAAAAAATTATGAAATAGTTACTGCAGTTGTGTTATCACTCAGGTTGTTCCCCAAAAAGTTTATAAGAAAGGGGAATATAGTCGAGGTAACCACTAACCAATCTTTAATATGCAGATTCTAGCCCATCTGCAGCTAGAGAGGGCTCTCTCTTTATGATGTAGCTTTTTTTTGGGGTATATTAGGCTAGTTATGAAGTGCAAAGGTTTTTTTGATTTTTGGATGGTGACATTCAGTAGAACAATGATGCAAAATATGAGAAGTTCAGACCATTGGGCTAATGGAGTCTATGAGGATGAACTGCTCTAGGTATGGTTTCTTTGGTAGAGGGAGGTACTACAGAGCAAGGTAATTTACCATGGAACAAATTGTAAGCTGGAATCACGTGAAATGGAGTCAGGGGATGAAGGGCAATCAAGAATCCTTCATCATGCTAACAAAGGGAAAGTGGATGAATGCTACCAAGGAGCAGTTAAGAATTCCTGCTTATGCTAATTCTGAAGAAAACATAAAAAATAACAGAGATTGAATACAGAGTATAGTTAAGTAAGTTCTGAGTTATTCTTTTCCTCTGTAATTTAGAATATGATATATAAATGATATAAAAAACACAGAAACAGTAAAACATGAGTTAAAAAAACTTATTGATCCATGAAATAATTCGAGAATTCTACAACATTGTCCTTTGCCATCAATTCCACAATCAGAGAGTTCAGCAACAAAGCATTCCATCAACCTTTTATTCAGAAGAGTTCTCAAATTTACAGCACAGTTCCAGAATGGTATCACCAACCCCTAATACTTAGCTTGGGGAGGTATTTGTACAAAACGTTTACAAAATATCTCAATGAGATAATATCTTTGCAATAACTTCTTTCACCTACTCTACAAGAGAAGTAAATGATCTTGAAAACAGGGAGAAATGTATGCAGAAGTAAGAGATGCTATGTTGGCCGCTCAGTTGGTGAGATGCATTGATTATTTGCTCAGCGAGTCGGCCAATGGATACTTTAATGACATTTCGCGATGCTGGCGTTGCTTTCTTGGGTGCTTTAATTGCGCTTTAATAGATCATTGCCCAGCACAATTTTTATCTTCTCCTTTCTCCACTTTATGATATCTGATGTGTTATGGAAAAAATAAACAAAACTTTGAAATATACCTACAAAATTTCCAGCATACTCTACCACCACTGGTCATCTGGTAATTGTTGTCTGCGCATTTTTATTAGAGTTTCATCAGCATCCGTGTACCCGAAGAAAGTAGGCTGGACTGTGAAAAGATGTCTCACTTCATGTTCAATAAAAAACAGATTTTCTAAATTGTCATACAGGCTCTGTCCAGATGGGAGTGCCTTCTCTCCTGCAGAAATTGATGATGAAATATGTATTCAACCTGTGTACATAGTCTGCATGTGTCATCAGTCTATCGTCATTGGTTAATAAACTGGGCAGACCCTTTTCTTCCAAAGCTGTAAACTTCTCTGTGAAAGCATTTATCTCCATTTGCATGTCTTGGCACTTCCTCTCTAGATTTTGTATGAAGTTCCTCATAGTCAGAACCCTTTTAATTGTTAGGATGGTGCTTTTCCTATCCCTGATATCTAGTGCTGCTAGCTGTTCTTTGGTGTGCGTGTTCGAAAACTGTATTAGCCTATTGGCATATTCGGGCATGTGTCCCAATGAATCCCTGGCCTTTTGAATTTCTTCTTGAGCTACTGTCACCAAATCAATTTTCTCATGAACTATCTGTATTGATGTACACATATCAGTGATGGATTGGCCAATATTGGCCCACAAAATGCCCCTGATTTCTCCCAGAGGTTTGTCTAATAAGAGGTCCTTTTCCAATGCCTTTACTTTATTTTCCAATGCTTTTACCTCCCTTATTTTTTCTACCACAGTCATTTTAGATTTATCATAACTTATTTCCAACTTGGCCAATTTCTCTTTAGCATCCTTTAACTCTGATACCTGGAGTCTTAGATCCTCTATAGCCTTTATCAGTTCCTCAGTAGTCATGGTAGTGCTGCTGCTTGTTGCTGTTGTTGTTGAAGTACTTGGTGCTGTGATGCTGGGACAGTAGGAGGGACTCTTGTTGTGACTGTAGAAGGAGCAGTTGTAACCATTGGAGTTATTTGAGATGGCTAGGAGGTCGACACTCCCTACTTTTATTTTATTGCCTTCTCCAATGCCTGCTCTGTTTCTGCCAATCTCTCATTCATCTTCATTAGCAGGTACATCATATCTTCCTGTGATTTTTGTTCAACAATCTCTATAGTTTGGGGATGCATGGTAATGGGCAGCTTGAGCTGCTTCCTGAGAGCTGCAATGTCTTCTTCCTTCTTTTTTATTAATGCATTGATGCCTTTGGCATCCTTGGGATCATGTCCTAGCTCTATGATAATCTCTTCCAAGGTCTTGATTCTGTTATCCTTGGCTAATGAGGAAGCCTTTTCCAATTCCAATTGGGCAGAGGTATTATTTAGAGAATTCTGCAATTTGTGGGCCAATAATTCCTTATTTTCCAATGTGGAGTATACCATTTCTCATGTTTGCTTATGCAATTCAATCTGGTCCTTTAGCTGGATGTCTTTGGCTAATACTTCCAGATTGTTCCTGATGTAATCAGTAGCTGACTGTGGTTGCTACATTTTGGGCTTGAAATTACTTAGGATCATCTTTCCTTCTTGAATGTCATATGCTGACATTAACCTTTGTTGATTTGTGGGGGCCATCTTCAGCAAGTGATTATAAAGTTGAATTCTTATTGGCTCATTTTTTTCCTTTATTTCAGTAAATGTTCTCTTAATGTTGGAGCCTTGCTTGCTTTGTGGCTTGACAGAACAGAATTCCACACTATGTTGTCTTCCAATCTCCTGCCTATGTGAACTGGCCGATGTTTCAGTGACCGGGGATGTATCCTGGCTGACCACTCTTTCTTCCCTTAGACTGTCCATAGTCTCCTGAATGAATTCCTCCTCAGATAGGGGGTTCAATCTCTGCCTTTTCTCTCCTGGTTGCTCTTCAGAACCGCTGATTGGTGTGTCTTCTTGTCTGTCCCTTTTCTTTCCTCTTTCCTCATTTAGAGGAGTTTGTAGCACAGGGATTTCTGGTGCTTTTGTTTGTGCTGGAGGAACCTGCCCTTGGCCTTGTTCCTTTGATGTAGCTGGCTGGTCTATCATTATGTCCTGCTCTGAACCTATTACCTCTTTGCCCTTTACAAACCCTGTGCTGGCTTTTTGTGTGGGATGCTGAGAAGTCCCGGAAAAATATGTATCAACTCCTGTGTGCTGAGGCAGCTTGAAGGATACCTGTCCAAAAGAGTCCAGTTCGAGAGTTTTTTCAAGCTCTTTCATGGCTTTTTCCAATTTCTCTTCCTCAGTAATTTATTCAACTAATGTGCCTGCTACCCATTCTTGTTGGTTAGCATACTGTTGAATTTTAGGGATCTTGTGGTGAACATATGATGTTAGCTTGTTTTTCACTTTTCTATAACTTATGAAATGATTAGGGTCATAAGGTACCCAATAAAAACTTTGTTTCAACTTAAGTTTCTCCCCTAAAATCTTATCACCCTCCTCCCAGGCTTCCATTTTATTGAAGACAAAAGGGCCCAATTGATTTCTTATTTTGAGCTGTGCCTTTTTCTTGGCAGCATAGAAATGAGTCAAATCTGAGCTAATAAATTGCCTGAAGTATTCCAAGGCAAACAGTCCCATAGGCACATATTTTGGCAGCTTATAGGGGCACAACTCACAGCCATATATCCTGATCTCAGTGTGATTCTGTTAAAAGTACCAGTCACCTATACTGTAGCCCTCTGAGAGATGTAAAATTTCTGCATTTCACCAGAGAGTCTAGCAAGAGGAGTTGTCATCAATAAAGAAGAGGCTAGATGTATGAACAAGTCAATGAATTCACAATAAATATAAGGAGAGTTATGGACTTCATGGAATACTGAGGTCCAGAAGATTACAGACGTGCGCTCTCCTTTGAGATCCAATTTTCTAAGGGGGATTTGAAAAATATCTAGTTGATTGTACAACAGCATATGATATATATATGATGTGTATTTAAAAACTCTTTCTCTGTCCAGGTTCATAAATTGCTCATGGATCTTATCAGCTATGAAGGTGGCATAATCATATTTAACAGCAGGGGGCTGTCCTGGAGTAAACATGGACATCAAAACTAAGGTAGTCTCATCAAAATACTCACTGGCTTTAAATCCCAAGATGTAGGATATCGTGTCAGTAATGAATTTTCCAGCTTCATTGAACCAGACCTGGTTAAAAGGAGGTGGCTGCCTGGGTTGGCGATCTGGTCTCATGAATAACTAAGCAATTATGGTTATCTCTGAATTGGGTAGTTTGGCACCTTAGTCAAGCAAGAATCCCATGGAGAGAGGAGCTAGAGGCTGAGTTGGCTTAAAGTGCAGCATCTCATTTATGGATTTAGGGGTAATGTAAAATAAGACAGTCCCATATGGGGCCATAACTACTCTTTGAGTGGGGTCATAATTGGCACAGCATAAATGGATGATATCAGGGAGCACATTTACTGAGGGGAGGTAGTATAAGGGCATGTTGGACTCCCAAATTCCATAGACATCAGCATTGCTGCGGTAGCTATTCCTAATTTCACAAACTACTTGGAGGTGAGGCTTATCACCAATTAAGTCATTAATCTGGAAATCCTTGTCAGCAAGGGGCAACCATTCCAATTCTTTGTGTGGTGCATTGAGGGGGGCAACATTGAGGGCCACTAGAGCCTCCTTTATTCAATCTTTTGTAATTTTGAATTTGAAATTTGTGTTTTATGCAGCAACGGTAGGTAAATAACACTTTTGGGTCCTTTCTGTTGAAATTGTAGGCCGAAACGACTTGAATTTAGTTTGGTGGGTGAATTTGCAGTGGGGAACGGAGTTTGAGGGATTTATTGGAAAAAATGAGCACAAACAGAGGTTTTGGTGTACAGGTTTGAAGGCAGCAAAACGTTTCTAATTCAAATTTGGGTGTTTTTGGCAAATTTTACAGAGAAAACTAGAAAAAAGGGTGTTTGGGAGAAAAAAATGGATAAATACATGTTTTAATGGGTGCCCTGTGTGAAATGCAGGTGGCGGACCGACTAAGGGGCCGAGTTGTGGACTCAATCTAGTTGGGTGGCGGACTGTGTAGTCAAAATGTTGCTTTGGACATGAAACAACATGCAGAAGTCATGTAGAAGAAACAAATAGAAATGAACAAAAAACGACATTTTACGCCTTTTTGACAAAAAATTGATTTTGGCGGGTTTTGGCGTGCTTCGGTCGGGTGACGTCAGCATGACATAAGATTTGTCGTGTAGCGGGGGTACAGAGGCTGACTTGGCAGATGACATGGAGGTGAGGTGGCAGATGATGTCGGCGATGACGTCGGCGAGGGAAGCGAGGGGCGGTATATGGTATTATTCTGCACCGCTTTTGGACAAATGCTATTTTGGGCGGAGGGGTCGCGATAGCACTGGGCGAGTGCCACGTGGTTCTTGTACGATAGCAAAACCTCTATTTTCCTGGGCGCTAACGTTCGGTCATCGGAGGGGTTCCGATATCATTGTGGGTCGTCCGATGGGAAAGCCCGGATTGGATGGTTGAGAGTGGACGGAGTTGGCAAAGGGGTACAGTGTGGGGACCCGTGCGATAATTCAACTTTTTATAAGGTTTTGCGGGGTTTTGCAATGTATTCAAATTTTGGTTGGGTCTGGTGTTGGTTATTCATTTAACCAAATGTTAAATGAAATCCAAGGTTTATATGTGTGCACAGGGAGGGTTGTCCATAACGTTTCGGATAAACCTTAGACCCCCTTAACATTAATATATGGCTATAAATAAGCCCGGGGCGGGATATTAAAAATTTCGGGGTTTTTATATATTTCATATAATATGGGCAGGGAAAACATTATATAAGAACTATATAATAAAGTTAGAACTTGTTAATATGAAAGGTAGGTTTGATCAAGATATTAAGTTTAAAAGATAAAACTTAGGCTTAGGAAAATGGAAAGGATTGAAGTCATGAGTTTTAGAGACTTAGCATAATGGAAAAAACCTTTTTACACAAGAAATGTGGCTTCAATGTCCTAAGTAAAAACAGAGTTTCACTTAGTCTTTTTCACGAAATGAAGTGAACTAGGAGCATTGAGCAGATCTCAATGTCCTTGTGGGGATGTTATTAAATGTTCTTGGATAAATGAGGAGGGAAATTAGTCATGCTTCACTTGTTTTGCAGCCATCTTGCCATGGCACTTATGATATCCATGAGATAGATCGTATTCAAAAAGACAAAACTGCTCATAACCTGCTTCTGCAACATCAAACTGCCTAGCCAGCCTAATATACCTAACATTTTTTCTTCCCTTTTCCTTGGGTGCATTTGAACTAGCAAACCCTTACTTTCTTCTTTCTTTTAGTTGCACTCATATCTAAGTCTGCCCTTATTTCTTCCAGGGGCTTAGATTTAACTATTGAGCACCCTTGCTTCTCTACCTAACTACTTATCTGCCAAGCTTGAACTATTTGGATAGATCTTATTCTCTAGTTCTAAAACAAGAAATTTAACCATGCACTGGCCAAGATTAAGCTATTTGGCCACCCATCAAGTGTGACAGAAGTCACTGATGAACATATTGAACTTCTTTGCAAAAATAGGATAGTAGTGGCATTTTGGGCTAGCACACTTTCTTGGTCTTTTCTTTGGGGTTCATTTTCTTTCTTTTTGACCAATTCATTCTTTTTGCCCTTTGATTTTTCTTTTAGGGCATACCATGTTTTCATTTTTAAAATTTTTTATTTTTTGAAAATATGGAACCTTTGCAATGAACATATTTGGCATTTTAACAGTCAATCATGAAATATGACACCTATTGGTATAGGAACCTAACAGTGGCTCCACTTGGGGATGGCTTTTTCTGGTGAAAAGCCAAGAACAATAGGTCAGATAGCCTTATATTCAACTCTTGCTGCAACGTGAAATTTTTCCTTTGCTGTAAATAACCAAAACTGTATCCCTGGATTATATACACCTTTCTTGTAACTCATTCAAACAAATGCAGCTCTGTTTTTAATAGTTTGTCTGAGTATTTGCCATCATGTTTTTAGCTCCCAAGCCTTCTTCTTTAATTCTTCTGATCAACTCAAAATGTAATACAAAAAGGTGGCACAATTCCTTGACTTTTTCTCAAAATTTGCTGCATCTTATTCCCTATCTTATTGCTATAATAACCTGCAAAAAATAGACACTATTATGTACAAATTACAGTCTTGTCATCTCAACAAATTGGATCAAAATAATGCTTGAGCATCTGACCATTGACTGGCCCATCTTCTACTTCTGTACCATCCAAGCTTTTCAAAAAGTAGGTGTTGTTTCCTTGTATAGCCTGAATAGCAAAAGGTCCTTTCCATAGGAAGTCAAACTTCCCATGTTTTCCTTTATCTTCCCTTCTGGAATCCCATTTAAGCACTTTGTCTCCTATGAAAAAATCCTCTTCGTTTGTCCTCTTGTCAAATATCTTCATAAGTTTTTCTTGTAGAACTTGAAACCTTTGATACACTTCTTCTCTAGTCTGCTGTAAATGAATTGTTTGATTGATTCTCCTTTGAATGTCATTGGGTTCTGCTTGTGTTTCTTGCAGCAATTTTATCACAGGGATTCCTAAAGAAGAAGGGAACACAACCTCCATGCCATAAACCAATTCATAGGGGCTTGTTCCAATGGATCTTTTTGTAGTCAACCTGTCTGCCCAAAGTGCATTGATAAGCTTCTTAAGCCAGTTTTTCTTGTTTTCCTCCAATACTTTCTTAATGATGTTGATCAAGCTTTTATTGGATGATTCAACTAGACCATTACCTTGAGGGTAATAGGCTATGGAGTGGCCTAAGGTAATATGGAATTTGTGACAAAAATTGATCATTATTTTGGATTTAAAATCAGCAGCATTATCAGTTATAATCTTCTCCGGACAACCAAATCTAGATAGGATATTGGTTTCTAGGAATTGCATGATTACTGAATCATTGGCTTGTCTACAAGGGATGGCTTCTATCCACTTGGTGAAGTAGTCTGTGGCAGTCAAAATCCACTTATGCTAGCTAGAAGAGGGAGGGTGAATCTCCCCAATGAAATCTAAACCCCATTGTTGAAATGGTCTCTCGGTGGAAATTGGCTTTAGGGGTAAAGGTAACAACTTTCTCTTGCCTTCAAAGATTTGACATTTATGGCAAGAAACTACAAATTTCTTTACATCAGCAAACAGGGGGGGCCAATAAAAACTGGCCCTTAGGATCTTATCAGCAGTTGATTTCCAATACAAATGTCCACCACAGTCCCCTGCATGAAATTCTTTAAGCACTTTGTCAGTTTCATCTTTTATTAGGCAGCTCAGTAAAATGCCTTCATGATTTTTCCAAAATAAAACATTATTTATAATGCAGAATTTTGAAGCCTTCATTTTGTGAAATCTCTTTTTAGTTTTGGATAACCCTGGAGGAGCTTGCAGGTTTAACAATACATAGACTATATCAGCATACCAAGGTGATTGTAAAAAGGCTTGATTGATTTTTGGAGTCGCCATCTCCTGCTCGTTATCCAGTTCATTGATGTCAAGGGCTTGAAAGTTGGTTTCAGTCATCAATTTGGCTAATCCTTGTCCTTTTATCAGCTTTGTTGGTTTGATTTCAATGTCATATTCCAAGATGTTAGCTATCCATTTTCCTCTTTTTCCTTCTATTCCTTCTTAAGTTAGGATATCTTTGACCACAGTATTTGGCACATAAGCTATTACATGAGAGTATAAAATATAAACTCTGAAATCCTTGATGGCCTTTACAAGGGCATAAGCTTGTTTTTCCATGATTTGATATTTTAAAGGTGCATCTCTAAGTGCTTTGCTAAAAAAAGCAATGGGTTTTTCACATCCTTGGTCATCCTTTTGTAATAGGACAGTAGCAATAGTATTTTCAGATGCAAAAAAAAAGATTATAAAGTCTCTGTCAAATTTCTGACTTGTGAGGACTGGTGTTTTAGTTAAAGCTATTTTAATTTCTTCAAAAGATTGCTTAGCTTCTATTGTCCACTTGACTTTCGAATCCTTCTTCAACATGTTGTTCAGCAATCTTATTAGTGCAGCCAAGTTGGGTATGAATCTTCTTAGAAAAATGATCTTTCCTAAAAAAGCTTGTAGTTCTTTGATATTTCTTGGGTGAGGAACTTGGAGAATAGATTGTATTCTATCTGAGTCAATTCTAATGCCATCTTTTGAGATTATGTGACCTAACAGTTTGCCCTCTTCTAGGCTAAACAATGATTTCTTTGGGTTCAATGATATGCCATATTTTCTGCAAATTAAAAACACTTGTCTTAAATGTTCTAAATGTTCTTGATCTGATTTGGAAAAAGCAGTAAGGTCATCAAGGTATATGACTAGAAAATCATGAATCTCTTTTGCAAAGGCTATGTCCATGGCTCGTTGAAATGTTTCCCCTACATTGTTAATTCCAAAAGGCATTTTTACATACTTGAAAGTTCCCCAAAGTGTTGTAAAAGTAGTTTTAGCTTGATCATCAGGGTGAACTAGGATCTGATTAAAGCCTAAGAATCCATCTAGTAGTGAAATTCTTGAGGCTCCCACTACCCTTTGTAGAATGTGTTCCATCTTGGGTAAGGGGTAGTGATCTTTTAAGGAGACTTTATTCAGGTTTCTCAAGTCAACACACAATCTTATTTCTCCTGTTTTCTTCCTAGTGGGCACTAAATTTGAGATCCATTCTGAAAATCTAATGGGTGCAATTATTCCAGCTTCGTACATTCTTTTGACTTCCTTTTCAATAAGGGGAAGGAGGACAGGATTGACCCTTCTAAGTTTTTGTTTAAAAGGTTTTTGATTTTCTTTTAAGGGTATTGTATGTTGGATCACTGAAGTATCATAGGACTTAAGGTCTTCATAGCTCCATGCAAAAACATATTGAAATTGTTTAAACAACTCAATGTACTTCAGTTTTTGGTCAGGTGACAATGCTTTGGATAATTTTATCATTTTAGGCTTCTGTCCAGTGCCTATATTACAGTCCTCAATTTTTGCGTTTAAAGGCTGCATTTTTGGCTTTCTTGGAATATCATTAGAGTAAAAAATATCCTCCAAAGGAGTCAAGCCTGTGGGTAAAAAATTATCCTTTAAATCAATCACTTCAATATCTCCTTCAACAGTTTCATCAAAGTCCATTTGTTTCAGCTCTTGTAATTATTTGCTAGTAAAGATTGTTGGATGCAAAATCTGATTTGCTGCTTTAGCTGAAATGTGTTTTTCAATCTTGTATATTTGCTGATCTTCACAAATGATGCTTGTGTCTATGTTTGTGTTGGAAAATTCTTCTTTTAATGTCAAGAAATTATTGATTTGAGTGTCATTGTCAAACACCTACCAGTTTTTAACATTGTCTGGAATAGCAGGTCTGTGTTTAATTTCAACAGTAAAATGATGATTAGGCTCAAATGGTAGCTTACAAGTGCTGGCAAATGTTGCCAAACTGTGAGCGTGCAAATTGTGGTTCCTTGAAATTTTGGTAAGATGTGACTCTAGAAAGGTATTAAGTATTTCAATTGCTGCCCCTCTATAAGCTCTTAACCTGAGATCATTTGTGACAAAGTTTCCTTTCATCTGTTGAATAATCAAATTAGAGTCTCCCAAAATTGAAATCCTAGCTGCTCCTAGACTTTTAACCAATTTGAGTCCTAGTATGAGGGCTTCATATTCAACCATGTTATTTGTACATCTAAAATTCAATCTGTATGCATTTCCTTTAGCATGATCATTTTGCATGTTATGTATCCAAATCCCTACCCCTACTCCTAGTTTATTCACTGATCCATCAAATTCTAGACACCATAGGATTTCTTGATTGCAGCCAGCATTGGGAATTTTAAAAATTTGCTTAGTAGGCAAGATTGGATTTTGTAACTCATATGGTTTTCCTTGTTTGTTTGTTGCATCACTTATTTCAACAATTTCTAAATCTTGAGCAGTGGATCCTTCATTTATGCTTCTTCCTTGTGCTGATTCTAGAACCTTGTCATCAGTTTTGGGACAAATTTCAGCATTGTATAGGATGAAAGAATCCATATCAGAATGCATGTAATAAATGGGGAAATTTCGGGGCTTCTCTTTAATGCTGACCACATATTTCATCAATGTTTCCTGGTACAATCTCTTAGGTTGGCCAAATACTGAGATGGTAGCATAGGACATGTCTAACTGCAAAGATCCTTGGAGCTTTGCACCCCTAGATCTAGACAGAAGCATTCCATACTTTGGTGGGATATCAGCTACCACTACATCCATTAAAATTGTCTTGGTAGGGTATTGCACTAGAGATACACACAAATCTTTGATTAGGCCTAGACACCTGACCTGGCTAGAATCAAAAGAAAACAAGTCTTTATATGGCCTTGTGATATCTAGGTCCAACTTTTCCATCACAGACTTAGGCATTAAATTATGGGAAGCTCCTGAATCAAACATTGCATTGTGAAGCACTTTGTCATGAATGTTTAGACTTACATAGAATGGAGGAGCACCTCCATCTACTAATTTTCCATTTACTTAAGGGCCAAAAATTAATTCTGGCTGGTCATCTAGGACATTCACTGCATCTCTATTCTCTGAAATTTAAAGTGACTTGCTGATTTGTTCTCTATAGACCTCATGTTTAGCCAATTTGGACAGTGGAATGGCTATTTTTAACTTGCCTATTTCGGTTTCTAGGTTGAAAGGTTTTTCCACTTGAATTTTTGCATTCCGGGCAACAAGATTTTCTTTTTCTGTTGTGTTTCCAATGGTTATTTCTCTATCAGGAGTACTGTTAAGAGTTGAATCTGCTTTAAGATTAATTTCAGGAGATTTTCTTGCATTTTCTTTGGGAGGAAAGGAGGTGGATGGCTAAATGTTTGATGGCTGTAAGTCTGATGTGTCTTCAACCATGAGATATTTTGGGTTAAGGTATTTTCTAATAGGAGTTTCTATAGGGGAAGTTTTATCCTTTGCTTTTTTAGGTTGCTTGGTATCCTTCTGTTTGTTGGGTTCAGGAACATCTATCGTTCTGCTTCTCAACTTGTATTTTTTATGAACCTCATAGACAGCTGCATCGTATCCCTCTCCAAAATCAAATGATTCTCCAGATTTGGTTTGAAATTGATTGAAAGTATGAGCTTCTTGGTCATCCTGGGTTAAAAACATTTGTTGTTCACTATTTAGACCCATCAAATTAATCTGAGTATCCTCTATTGGCTCACTAGAAGTTGAAGCTTCAGCATAGTTTTCTTGGAATGGAGGTCTAATGTTTTGGTCGGCACCAGCCTTCCCGGTGTTAGGATTTTGATTTTTCCTGAAGTTTGGATTTCTTGCAGTGTTACTTGGTTGACCTTCCCAAGAGGATTTCCTTTCAATTGTTTCTACTCTGTCACCCAATCTATCCATAGCTTTTATAATTGCATCTAGTTTTTGTTCAAATGCAGAAGGTTCTTCTTTGAAGGGAGTCCTTCTTTCAGCTCTAGCTTGAGCTCGTTTAGAGATCAGATTGGCCTCTACACTAACAGCTATGCTCTGCATGTCCTCTAAGCTTGGAGGAGCTCTTTCCCTGAGTTGGTAAGCCATGTCAGAATCAAATCCATTAGGAAATTTGATCAAGGCCAAGTCAGGTGGAGGTCTAAGGTTCTGAGGAATGGCATTGTACACATTATTAAATCTGGCATAGTAGACTTGGACAGTTTCTTGTGGGCCTCTTTTCAAGCTTTTATATTCTGATAGGATATGTAATGGGTCTTTCTTCTTATCCCATCTATTCAAAAAGGTTTGGTAAAGGGAATCTGGGTCAGCAATTGTGTTTACAGGGAGTGCCCTAAACCAAGTCCTTACATCACCGGTTAAGCTTTGGACAAAAAATTTCATCCTGACATCATTATCATCAATTTCATAATTTTTAAAATAATCCCTCATTTTCTTAGTATGTTGTTGTGCTGTGTAGGTGCCAGTACCATCAAAATAGGTAATCTTGCTTTGATAATATTGAGGTATAGCCCCTGGATTTACAGGAAATTGCAGGGGAGAATATCGGTTTGCCATATTTACAGGTATAAATGGGACAGCTAGAAGAACAAGGATAACAGCTGAGATAAGTGGAATGGATGGGGGAGTGGGAAAGATGTTTTGAAGTGATAATGGTGAACTAGAAGGAGCTGCAGTAATGGAGGAAAGGACTACTGCTTTTCCGGGAGCAAGCTCAGATTGGGTAACATTCTGCTATAGTGTGTCAACGTTTACATCAGCAAAATTTTCTAGACTTTCTTGTCTTCTAAGGTTCTTAGAGATCAAGTTAGGATTTTCAAAGATAGCTAGGGGATTTGGATCTAGATTTGATCTAGTGTAACAGACTTTCTTCTTTGGAGCCAGCTTCTAAATCTATTTTTGGTATTTTATGGAAGTATTTGAAGAATATAGGTTTTGACAATATTTTTCTAGGAAATTATGAATTGTGAGAGTCTTGAATTTTCCTGAAGTTTCTTTGAAATCAAGAAGGAAACCGATCAAAATTTTGAGACAGCTGTTGAAAGCCTAAAACTAGATTAGAGATAGACTGAAGTAGCATTTATTTACTCCTATAATTGCATAGAAAAATCAGTTTCAAAGGCTACCTGGCTAACTTCAGGCTCCATCTATAGCTTTAGAAAATAGACAGCAGTAGCAAATAGTCATTCAGGTCCCCAGTGGAGTCGCCAATGATGTTATCGCTCAGGTTGTTCCCCAAAATGTTTATAAGAAAGGGGAATACAGCCGAGGTAATGTTATAGACATTTTTGTGCCTTACAACATTGAGCATGAAATGTCCATAATCTAAGGGATCCAAAGTCCCTAAACATGTTGTTCCTTCCCCTAGAGGAACAAGGCTAACAAACCACAACAATTCACAGAAGTTCTCCACCAGAAACTGCTCAAAAACAAGTCAATTCAGGATCAATTCAATAGCTCCACTAGCTGTTTGCGCTGAATGTCAAAGCCAACACTGGCTACCTGCGCTGAATGTCAAAGGCAACGCTGGCTACCTGCGCTGAGCGAGAGTGGACATGTGGCAAGTTCATTCCACAAGGTGTCAAAACCCAGGAAGCTTCCAAAATGACACTTGCCTCAAGGAATTCGACTGGTGATGAGTAAGAGGTTCCAAATCTCCAAGTGGAAGCAAGAACCTCGAAGTGGAATCAAGAACTGACAGAGGGAGAGGACACTAGTCAGATCTCAAGCTGACTCATCCTCTCTCCAAACATCTATATATGGATCTCTCCTCCATGAGATCTAGAGGCTGGAATTTTGTTATTGCAAAGAATTGTTGTTGGTTTGAGATTGGAACCATTGGGTGCTTAATGCTTTTAAGCGGGTGAAGATAGGAATTCCATTTGCTGGGAAGGAGATGCTGGATTGGAGCCCTCTGGGTTATATCTCTTCCTGAACCTTGTTATTCATCAATAAAGCTATCTTGGTTTCTCATATATACTGATGTATCTTTGATGTATGATTGCATTAGTATGTTTAGTTTATTTCTAATCCTGAACTAGTTATGAATATGAATCCATGTCTTGTGTAGTGTTCTCTTCTTGTGATCTTGCAGAAACCTCTTGAAGTTGGGCGAGCGAGAAAGCAAGTAGCTGGGAACTCTCAAAGAGAAGGGAAACTGGATCGAGGGACAAACGGAAGACACCGGTTAGTCCATCCATCTCTCTTCATTCTTAATTCATAAAGGAAGAATACTAGAATAGCTGTCTCTGTTTGTTGCTAAGGCACTGTCACACCTTAGGTGGATAGGATCGTCCTGCATAGGCATTTTTCCCCACAACAAATTGGCGACCCTGCTGGGGAGATCTGTTTATTCATTTTATTTGTGTTTCTATCATTGTTTGTTTCATAGACTTGACAGAAACAATCGAACTGCATCTGTTATTCCCAGATGCAAAGTAGACAGTTGCTGCTTTGATCCAATCACTGGACTTGTATATGATCTGAACAATGGACTCACAAATGATTTGATGATCCTTTGTGATAGATCTTAGTACTCTCTCAAAGCACCCCTTTGATTGTACCTTGCTTGTTGCTTTTATTTGGCCTAAAACAGTAGATTAAATAGCAATCTGTGACCGAGAACCCAGTGAGAAACGAGAGTTTCTCCTTCAGCGCGACAGCTGTGAAGAGGTTTTGCATTTCAACGCAAGTCCCGTGAAGGCTACCTGCGCTGAATGTCAAAACCTCTATGTTGAGGTTGCGTTGAACCAGTTTGGCCTTGTGCAGCTGGGGTTCTCTGCTCTGTTTTGCCTTGTTTTGATCTCTAATTTTTGCAGCCTGTAACCAGCATAGGTACCAGTTTGATAACTCCTTTTCTCTGCTCAGATTCCGCCTCCTTTTGTACAAAAAGACTGTGAGTGTTTTTATGTGTTTGTGGCGTCATTGGTAGTTTTCCTTTGCATAAGTGAAATAATCATCCTGTAGCCCTTGATTCAGATCTGTTGATTGTGATCTTAGGAGAGAGTTCATTGGCTGTTTACAGTTGATTATACATTTTCTTTTTCTTATTGGTTTGAGTTTGTCTCTTTTAAGTGTCGAAACAAGTGTTCATTTCGGAAATCGTTAAGTGTTGTAATCTCTTCTACCCTCTCTGATTTTGGAAAAGTAAACTTGTTTGTATTTGTCATTTAAAAGCAAATTCAAAGTTGTACAAAAAGCTTTCTTTTGTAGGCATCAATACTAAGAAAGCGGAAAACAAACACCCGCATTGTGCATTTGCATCTTGATAGTTTGCATGTTTGATTTAGGAAAAGTGCATTAGAGTGTGCTGATTGCTCTTTGAGAAAAGATGGTGTCTTTCTTTTCCCTTAGTAGATAGGATTTTCAAAGTTGAAAAGATATAAAGCTTGCTTATCATCTTTAGACTGCATTTAGGAATTGTATCATACATCTCGTGGTGAACCTTGAAAGGCAAATTTCTAAAACAATCAACCTAAAATAAATTGAATGAACTTAACAACGCTTTGCAACATAACGCACAACATAGAGGTCTAGGCTAGAGACGTGTTCCGGCGTCATAAAGCCTGGTGACTGTCGATCTCGTGGATGGTGGGTGATTCCTCCTGAGGGACGATAACGCCAGTACGGATTGTGCTCCCACGTACCGTCGGGTATATATTGGGAGACCCCTATAGGAATAAAACCTTTATCCTTAGGAAGCCGTGTCGGTCGCCCTACTGATCGCAATGCACTGAACACATCATTCAGGAAGATTGACCCCCCGTACCCTAAAAAGTATTCTGCAGTTTTGTGAAAAGTTTGGCACACCCTCTGCCTAGAACTCCAGATCAGTTTCTTTTGGCCTTTTTCAGGCTCTATAACAGAAAAAGTCCATCCGAGCATTTGTCACTTCGGGCTCGTTAAAACATTGAAGGAGACTAGAGTCATCTTTAGCTTTTTGTCGACTCTTTAAAATTGAAAAAGCAAGTTGTGTCTAAGCGTCGTTAAAAATTTATTTTAAACGGAAAAATCACCCTTTGTTCTTGCATTGATCTTTAGGTTGAAAAAATGGAGCACACCAACCAAGGAATTCCCCTTGGTGGAAATCCTAGTCCCTTCTCCTCTTGGGGAGATGTTGGTGCGCCCCATATGGCCACATTGTCGCTTCCAGGACTAACAATTGGCTTGTCGGTCTGGCTCTTTTCAACCAATGTCGTTCAGAACACCACTATTCCTGAACAGTCGAGTCAACAGTTAGACCAGACCAGAGTTGCCCACCAACCTTCTACTTCATATAATTCTTCCTCTCCTCCTTCCTCTTCGCTTGACGGAACTGGTAGAACAAAAAACCAAGTTCCTAAGGAGAAGAAGGAAAAGAAGAAGAAAGAGAAGAAGAAGAAGGAGCCAAAAGCGACTGGGGGCAAACAAGTGTCGTCTGACAAAAATCCACACACAGCACTAACCATGCCTAAATCACCATGTGTCATATGCAAGGAGACCACTTCCACAGAGATTGTCCCTGCATCCCTCGGATACTAAGGGACTGGTCTCCCCGTTTGCACAATTCGGTAGCATCAACCTCTGATAGCCATGTTGACTGCTCACCGTCAACTAGTGAAAGTGAAGCCACAGGACAGAGAGGGAAAGCTAGATTTCCCTGCAAACTGTGTGAAGGAGACCATGCCATCCACCATTGTCCCTTCTTAGACGAGGCTAAAAGAGTTTTGGAAGATTGCCCGGTTTTACCAGTGCAACTTCCTCCTGGATATCAAAAACTCCTGCCAAGTCCTTCACTAGTTGAGAACCCGGCTGGCCCGCCCAGGTGGTCAGCCGAAGCACCTATCATTGAAGATGAACCGTCTGGATCCATGCCTGACGAAAGTCAAAAGGTTGAGGCAGCAGTTGACCCGGTTTTGCCTTCAGAGGCTCTATCTTCGAATGATACCATCACAGAGGAGAATAAAGATGACACCGTCCAAATTCTCTTCATCAACACAGACTCCGATGAACAAGGGGGAAATTTTCCCATTCCTTTATCGCAGGAAGGAACTTCGTCAGAGTCATATCCGGCCATCTATTCGGTCCCACCACCAAGCAACCTAGTTGTTTCGTTCGACTGGAACCATCTAGGCAGACCCCGGTTGCCAGCTAGCATACCATTCAGAATTAGAGTTCAAATATACAGAATGGTAATGACTGGCACTATCATTGATGAGGGGGCATCTATGAGTATCCTTTCCTCTATTGCTTGGAAAGCGCTTGGTTCTCCAGCGCTTTTGCCTGAAATGAGAAATCTATCAGGCTTTGATAAAGGAACCAGTCGACCTTAAGGGATCCTCCCCAATGTGCCCATCACATTGAAATGGAAGACTGTTCAAATGAACGTGATGGTCAATCAAGGACCCTTGGATTATAACCTAATCCTTGGACGAGACTATATATATTGCATGGGAGCCATCGTCTCCTCACTCTTTAGAGTAATGTGTTTTCCACATGAAGGAAGAGTGGTCAAGCTCGTGGACCAACTTTCATTTCCCAGATCATGCATCGCAAATAGTCATGTACCATCCCTAAATGGTCTCTTCGCGCAAGAAGTGTCTCAACCCACGGTCCGTCCTCCTGATGAGCGCGAGTAATCCGGGAGGATATGACTGAACCCCAGGGGGCATGCGTCCTAGTCTGCTTCGGCAGGAAAACTTTGGGTATAGGGTAGGTTTCCGCGGGAGAATATGACTAGTCTGTACCCCGTCCATGGTTGGAAGAGGGGTTGTTCTAGAATAAGATTCTTTTGTCAAATTTATGTGAGAGGGCGGGCGTCATCACTCACCTTTGTTTATCTCGGTAGACACCACTGAAGAAGTGTTTTGTTGAAAGAATAATAGAACAATATTTGGGTAGCCTGAAAGAGGTAGGCCTCTCCCGGTAAAACAAATGTTTTATCTGCAAATTGAGGGGTAATCTTGAAATTGTACTTTATGCCTGGGGGCATGCAAACCTTTTGGAGTGCAAGCAAAGAGTGGTTATTTATCTGTTTTTGGGATTAGCCATTTCCAAACTTGCATAAAGAAAGGATGCGGAGCAAAGCTTAGTGAGATGAAGCTCCATAAAAAATAGAATCTTGATGAGACACTCTTATCATATGACTGGGTTATTCGAGCAGTTTTAGCACACAGTTCATGCTCGTTAAAAAATAAACACAAGATCCGAGCAGTTTTAGCGCATAGTTCATGCTCGTTAAAAAATAAACATAAGATCGAGCAAATGTTTCCACCCGCGTTTAAGCTCATTAAAAAATGAACTATCCCAGTAAATAACCACAGTGAATGTAATATCATCAGCCATTAAAGCCTTGGTCGTGTTTGCATTGTCACCTCCACTTTTCCATTGGCCGATCATTCACGTCCATATGATTTTTTACCCATTTTTAGGAATGAGTGATAAACAGGGTTAGTAGCTGATTCCAGGTACAGGTTGGAATTTTCCAATCATGGCAGTGTCACAAGGATGGCTAGTGAAATCACTCTTCCCCGGTTGCCAGCTAGCATACCATTCAGAATTATCGTTCAAATATACAGAATGGTAATGACTGGCACTATCATTGATGAGGGGGCATCTGTGAGTATCCTTTCCTCTATTGCTTGGAAAGCGCTTGGTTCGCCAGCGCTTTTGCCTAAAATGAGAAATCTATCAGGCTTTGATAAAGGAACTAGTCGACCTTTAGGGATCCTCCCCAATGTGCCCATGACATTGAAAGGGAAGATCATTCAAATGAACGTGATGGTCATTCAAGGACCCTTGGATTATAACCTACTCCTTGGACGAGACTATATATATTGCATGGGAGCCATTGTCTCCTCACTCTTTAGAGTAATGTGTTTTCCACATGAAGGAAGAGTGGTCAAGCTCGTGGACCAACTTTCATTTCCCGGATCACGCATCGCAAATAGTCATGTACCATCCCTAAATGGTCTCTTCGCGCAAGAAGTGTCTCAACCCACGGTCCGTCCTCCTAATGAGCGCGAGTAATCCGGGAGGATATGACTGAACCCCAGGGGGCATGCGTCCTGGTCTGCATCGGCAGGAAAACTTTGGGTATAGGGTAGGTTTCCGCGGGAGAATATGACTAGTCCGTACCCCGTCCGTGGTTGGAAGAGGGGTTGTTCTAGAATAAGATTCTTTTGTCAAAGTTATGTGAGAGGGCGGGCATCGTCACTCACCTTTGTTTATCTCGGTAGACACCGCCGAAGAAGTGTTTTGTTGAAAGAATAATAGAACAATCTTTGGGTAGCCTGAAAGAGGTAGGCCTCTCCCGGTAAAACAAATGTTTTATCTGCAAATTTAGGGGTGACCTTGAAATCATACTTTATGCCTGGGGGCATGAAAACCTTTTGGAGTGCAAGCAAAGAGCGGTTATTTATCTGTTTTTGGGATTAGCCGTTTCCAAACTTGCATAAAGAAAGGATGTGGAGCAAAGCTTAGTGAGATGAAGCTCCATAAAAAATAGAATCTTGATGAGACACTCTTATCATATGACTGGGTTATTCGAGCAGTTTTAGCACACAGTTCATGCTCATTAAAAAATAAACACAAGATCCGAGCAGTTTTAGCGCATAGTTCCTGCTCGTTAAAAAATAAACATAAGATCGAGCAAATGTTTCCACCCGCGTTTAATCTCGTTAAAAAATGAACTATCCCGGTAAATAACCACAGTGAATGTAATATCATCAGCCATTAAAGCCTTGGTCGTGTTTGCACCGTCACCTCCACTTTTCCATTGGCCGATCGTTCACATCCATATGATTGTTTACCCATTTTGAGGAACAGCTGCGAAGAGTGATTTCACTAGCCATCCTTGTGACACTGCCGTGATTGGAAAATTCCAACCTCTACCTGGAATCAGCTGCTAACCCTGTTTATCACTCATTCCTCAAAAGACGAGTCTTCTTTAAGCTCTTTTCATCTGACTCGTAAAATATGAAAAGATTGCCGAGTTTTGGCCTTCCAGCTCGTTAAAGCGACCGGAAGAGCTATCCCTCCTCTAGATTTTAATCTTTTTGGACCTGAGGGATTATTGCACAAAAAGATCGAGCGCTTGTTTTGTTCGGCTCGTTAAAACTATCGAAAACTCATCCCTTCTGTATTGTTTTATACTTTTTTGGACTTAAGGGATTAGATGACAAAAAAGGACTTTTGGAGTTAACTTTATGTACCTTTTCAGACTCTCTAAAAATGAAAAGGACCGAGTTATCTTTGTCGTTAGACTCATTAAAATCATTACGACAAGCTTGTCTTTAGACGAGAACGAGTTTCACTATCGCTAAGCTCGTTAAAACATAGCGATGGGCTTGCCCAAAGGGCAGGTTATAGAACAAGCATATGTTATCCTCCTCAAGCTTGACAAAAATAAAGAGGTACTGGTCAGCAATGACTGGGGAAAAATTGGGAGAAACTCAAGAAAACTTTGATGGTAGCAAGTCGCTCTTGAACATGACACTTTTCCTCCGTACCACAATCGGGTTGGGTTGTTTCATTCACCGGTCACATCCATGGTCTCGCCATACCATCCATATTTGGGGTAATGCTACCAATCCATCGCATCAGTGTCGCCATATGTTCAAGAGAAGTCGTTCAGAAAAGTCAACCGTGTCCCATCCACTGCCGTACATTATCCTTCATCCTTTCATGACCGCCACCCTAAATCATATGTCACAGATCGTTTTCACCTCCATCAAAATCATTAGCTCCGTTCCGTGTCATTGATGTGGGATTCATTAAGGCCCTCCTTTGACGGATCGCTTCTTGTCGACATCAGCTCATTATCCAAGAAGTTGATCTAGGAACAACCCCTTCAGTACTTTGAAGCTTGCATGCCTCAATGGCAAGTTTCTCACTTTTGGCGACAGGTATACATCAATGACCTTCGACCGAAAGATTTTGCGTGGTGTTCGACGCCAAGTCCTTTATTCACACCACGTGAATTGTACTGCAGTACCTTGAGGGTCATTATCATTATCGGTGATTCCTCTTGCGCTTGTTAACGGTTTACATCATTAACCGGTAATCAAGCGATGTCTTTCCATGTTCGACTTCAGAACATTTCTCACATGGATCGACTTGTACTTAGAGTGAAGATCGAACGAGTTTGAAGACCCCGGATCTAGTTTCATCCATCCGGGCTGCGATACATATTCAGGAAAGATAAAGACATTGGAATGTACATCATTGCAGCAGATAATCATCCTACTCAAAGGATGATAATTTCATCAAAATTATCAGTCTACCACCAGACGATTGTCTGTTCTATGTACAGAAAAATGAATTTATAAAGCTGAGCATGGGAATGCCCGCCTCAGCTAGATCATGAAAGCGGTATGAAAAATAATGTATTGTATTGTATCTTATTACAGGTCCCCTCCCAGCATTGGATGAACTTCGGATCCCCCTGATAAATCATTTCACCCGATAAACGGCCTCATACTTTAGGGGGCAACTGTTATAGACATTTTTGTGCCTTACAACGTTGAGCATGAAATGTCCATAATCTAAGGGATCCAAAGTCCCTAAACATGTTGTTCCTGCCCCTAGAGGAACAAGGCTAACAAACCACAACAATTCACAGAAGTTCTCCACCAGAAACTTCTCAAAAACAAGTCAATTCAGGATCAATTCAGTGGCTCCACTAGCTGTTTGCGCTGAATGTCAAAGCCAACACTGGCTACCTACGCTGAATGTCAAATGCAACACTGGCTACCTGCACTGAGCGAGAGTGGACATGTGGCAAGTTCATTCCACAAGGTGTCAAAACCCAGGAAGCTTCCAAAATGACACTTGCCTCAAGGAATTCGACTCGTGATGAGTAAGAGGTTCCAAATCTCCAAGTGGAATCAAGAACTGACAGAGGGAGAGGACACTAGTCAGATCTCAAGCTGACTCATCCTCTCTCCTAACATCTATATATGGATCTCTCCTCCATGAGATCTAGAGGCTGGAATTTTGTTATTGCAAAGAATTGGGGTTGGTTTGAGATTGGAACCATTGGGTGCTTAATGCTTTGAAGGGGGTGAAGATAGGAATTCCATTTGCTGGGAAGGAGATGCTGGATTGGAGCCCTCTGGGTTGTATCTCTTCCTGAACCTTGTTATTCATCAATAAAGCTATCTTGGTTTCTCCTATATACTGATGTATCTTTGATGTATGATTGTATTAGTATGTTTAGTTTATTTCTAATCCTGAACTAGTTATGAATATGAATCCATGTCTTGTGTAGTGTTCTCTTCTTGTGATCTTGCAGAAACCTCTTGAAGTTGGGTGAGCGAGAAAGAAAGTAGCTGGGAACTCTCAAAGAGAAGGGAAACTGGATCGAGGGACAAACGGAAGACATCGGTTAGTCCATCCATCTCTCTTCATTCTTAATTCATAAAGGAAGAATACTAGAATAGCTGTCTCTGTTTGTTGCTAAGGCACTGTCACACCTTAGGTGGATAGGATCGTCCTGCATAGGCATTTTTCCCCACAACAGGTAACCACTAACCAATCTTTAAGATGCAGATTCTAGCCCATCTGCAGCCAGAGAGGGCTCTCTCTTTCTGATGTATCTTTGTTTTGGGGTATATTAGGCTAGTTATGAAGTGCAAAGGTTTGTTTGATTTTTGGATGGTGACATTCAGTAGAACAGGGATGCAAAATATGAGAAGTCCAGACCATTGGGCTAATGGAGTCTATGAGGATGAACTGCTGGGTATGGTTTCTTTGGCAGAGGGAGGTACTACAGAGTAAGGTAATTAACCATGGAACAAATTGTAAGCTGGAATCACGTGAAATGGAGTCAAGGGATGAAGGGCAATCAAGAATCCTTCATCATGCTGACAGAGGGAAAGTGGATGAATGCTACCAGGGAGCAATTAAGAATTCCTTGGCTGTATTCAAGGTGTAAGAACCAGGGAAACAGGAGTAGTTAAGAATTCCTGCTTATGCTAATTCTGAAGAAAACATAAAAAATAACAAATATTGAACACAGAGTACAGTTAAGTAAGTTCTGAGTTATTATTTTTCTCTGTAATTTAGAATATGATATATAAAACACAGAAACAATAAAACATGAGTTAAAAATACTTATTGATCCATGAAATAATTCGAGAATTCCGCAACATAGTCCTCTGCCGTCAATTCCACAATTAGAGAGTTCAACAACAAAGCATTCCAACACCCTTTTTTTCAGAATAGTTCTCAAATTTATAGCGTAGTTCCAGAATGGTATCACCAACCCCTAATACTTAGTTTGGGGAGGTATTTGTACAAAACATTTACAAAATATCTCAAAGAGATAATATGTTGCAATAACTTCTTTCATCTACTCTACAGGAGAAGTAAATGATCTTGAAAACAGGCAGAAATGAATGCAGAAGTAAGAGATGTTGAGTTGGTCGCTCAATTGGTGAGATGAATTGATTATTTTCTCAGCGAGACGGCCAATGGATACTTTAATGACATTCCGTGCTTCTGGCGTTGCTTTCTTGGGTGCTTTAATTGCGCTTTAATAGATCATTGCCCAACGCAATTTTTATCTGCTCCTTTCTCCACTTTATGTTATCTGATGTGTTCTGGAAAAAATAAAAAAAACAGTGAAATATACCTACAAAATTTCCAGCATACTTTGCCACCACTGGTCATCTGGTAATTGGTGTCTGCACACTTTTATTAGATTTTCATCAGCATCCTTGTGCCTAAAGAAAGTAGGCTGGATTGTGAAAAGATGTCTCACTTCATGTTCAATAAAAGACAGATTTTCTAAATTGTCATACACGCTTTGTCCAGATGGGAGTGCCTTCTCTCTTGCAGAACTTGATGATGCTGTGACTTGATTATCCACATATGTATTCAACCTGTGTACGTAGTCTGCATGTGTCATCAGTCTATAGTCATTGGTTAATAAATTGGGCAGACCCTTTTCTTCCAAAGCTGTAAACTTCTCTGTGAAAGCATTTATCTCCATTTGCATGTCCTGGCACTTCCTCTCCAGATTCTGTATGAAGTTACTCATAGTCAGAACCCTTTTAATTATTAGGATGGTGCTTGTCCTATCCCTGATATCCAGTGTTGCCAACTGTTCTTTGGTGTGGGTGTCCAAAAAATGTATTAGCCTATTGGCCTGTTCGGCATGTGTCCCAATGAATCCCTGGCCTTTTGAATTTCTTCTTGAGCTATTGTCACCAAATCAATTTTCTCATGAATTATTTGTATTGATGTCCACATATCAGTGATGGATTGGCCAATATTGGCCCACAAAATGCCCCTGATTTCTCCCAGAGGTTTGTCTAATAAGAGGACCTTTTCCGATTCCTTTACTTTATTTTCCAATGCTTTTACCTCCCTTGTTTTTTCTGCCACAGTCATTTTAGATTTATCATAAATTATTTCCAACTTGGCCAATTTCTCTTTAGCATCCTTTAACTCTGATACCTGGGGTCTTAGATCCTCCATAGACTTTATCAGTTCCTCAGTAGTGACGGTAGTGCTGCTGCTTGTTTCTGTTGTTGTTGAAGTACTTGGTGTTGTTGATGCTGGGACAGTAGGAGGGACTGTTGTTGTGATTGTAGGAGCAGTTGTAACCATTGGAGTTATTTGAGATGGTTGGGAGGTCGACACTCCCTTCTTTTCCTGTAATTCCTTCTCCAATTCCTGCTCCATTTCTGCCAATCTCTTATTCATCTTCATTAGCAGGTCCATCGTATCTTCCTGTGATTTTTGTTCAACAATCTCTGTACTTTGGGGATGCATGGTAATGGGAAAATTGAGCTGCTTCCTGAGAGCTGCAATGTCTTCTTCCTTATTTTTTATTAATGCTTTCATGCCTTTGGCATCCTTGGGATCATGTCCTAGGTCTATAATAATCTCTTCCAAGGTCTTGATTCTGTTATCCTTGGCTAAAGAGGAAACCTTTTCCAACTCCAATTGGGCAGAGGTATTATTTAGAGAATTTTGCAATTTGTGGGCCAATAATGCCTTATTTTCCAATGTGGAGTATACCATTTCTCTGGTTTGCTTATGCAATTCAATCTGGTCCATTGGCTAGATGTCTTTGGCTAATACTTCCAGATTGGTCCTGATGTAATCAGCAGCTGACTGTGGTTGCTATATTTTGGGCTTGAAATGACTTAGGATCATCTTTCCTTCTTGAATGTCATATGCTGACATTAACCTTTGTTGATTTGTGGGGGCCATCTTCAGCAAGTGATTATAAAGTTGAATTCTTATTGGCCCATTTTTTTCCTCTATTTCAGTAAATGTTCTCTTAATGTCAGAGCCTTGCTTGCTTTGTGGCTTAGCAGAAGAGAATTCCACACTATGTTGTCTTCCAATCTCCTGCCTGTGTGAACTGGCCGATGTTTCAGTTGTTAGAAAATTATATATTACGGAGCGATGGAACGCATAAAATATTGCAGAAATATAAACACAGAAAACGCACAAAACAAGAGAGACACAGATATACGTGGTTCACCCAGTTTGGGCTACATCCACCCTGAACAGCCAGTCCTTCCTTTTTATTATCCAGCAAAATGAAGAGACACAACCTACAACAAATCCGCTGTAATATCCTTTGTTTTCTCTCACAGTCTCACCTCTCTGTTTCTCGCTCACAGAATACACATCTATGTCACAGCCTCAAATACAATACCCTCATATAAAGAGAGGGGTTGCCTTCTAGGGCAAAAAACCCTAAACTAAACATAAGTTCTACCGTCAGATCATCCGCCTAATGAACGGCCCAGATTGACTAGAAATTACTATACTTTTACAAGGCAATTTTACAGTTGTTTTTAGCTTCGGGGGCGCTGCCCCCGAAACCCCATTGCCAGGGGGGGCTCCCAAAGGTCGCAACCGCCCCCCCCTGGACCCCCCCCTGCAACGAATATTTTACGGGTGGCGTTGCCGCCCCCATTTCGAACTGGGGTCCCAAGTGGCGATACCTTTGAATATAGAAGATAATCAGGCTCCACACCCAACATCAGTGACCAGGGATGTATCCTGGCTGGCCACTCTTTCTTCCCTTAGACTGTCCGTAGTCTCCTGAGTGAATTCCTCCTCTGATAGGGGGTTCAATCTCTGCCTTTTCTCTCTGGGTTTCTCTTCAGAACCGTTGATCGGTGTGTCTTCTTGCCTGTCCCTTTTCTTGCCTCTTTCCTCATTTAGAGGAGTTTGTAGCACAGGTATTTCTGGTGCTTTTGTTTGTGCTGGAGGAACCTACCCTTGGCCTTGTTCCTTTGATGTAGCTGGCTGGTCTGTCATTATGTCCTCCTCTAAACCTATTACCTCTTTGCCCTTTACTGACCCTGTGCTGGCTTTCTGTGTGGGCTGCTGAGAGGTCCCGACAAAAGATATATCAACTCCTGTGTGCTAAGGCAGCTTGAAGGATACCTGTCCAAAAGAGTCTAGGTCAAGCGTTTTTTTAAGCTCTTTCATGGCTTTTTCCAATTTCTCTTCCTCAGTAATTTCTTCAACTAATGTGCCTTCTACCCATTCGTGTTGGTTAGCATACTGTTGAATTTCAGAGATCTTGTGGTGAACATATGTTGTTAGCTTGTTTTTCACTTTTATATAACTTATGAAATGATCAGGGTCATAAGGTGCCGAATAAAAACTTTGTTTCAACTTAAGTTGCTCCCCTAAAATCTTATCAACCACCTCCCAGGCTTCCATTTTATTGAAGACAAAAGAGCCCAATTGATTTCTTATTTTGAGCTGTGCCTTTTTCTTAGCAGCATAGAAATGAGACAAATCTGAGCTAATAAGTTTCCTGAAGTATTCGAGCG
Source organism: Pinus tabuliformis (assembly GCA_031772625.1). Classification (NCBI taxonomy): domain Eukaryota; kingdom Viridiplantae; phylum Streptophyta; class Pinopsida; order Pinales; family Pinaceae; genus Pinus; species Pinus tabuliformis. The sequence goes on from CM062818.1 coordinate 1,474,586,225, forward strand.
CAAACTGTCTCATAGGCACATATTTTGGCAGCTTATAGGGGCACAAATCACAGCCATATATCCTGGTCTCAGTGTGATTCTGGTAAAAGTACCAGTCACCTATACTGTAGCCCTTTGAGAGATGTAATCTTTTCTGCATTTCACCAGAGAGTCTGACAGGAGGAGTTGTCATCAATAAAGAAGAGGCTGGATGTATGAATAGGTCAATGAATTCACAATAAGTATAAGGAGAGTTATGGACTTCATGGAATACTGAGGTCCAGAAGATTACAGACGTGCGCTCTCCTTTGAGATCCAATTTTCTAAGGGGAATTTGAAAACTATCTGGTTGATTGTATAGCAGTAGATGATATATGTATGATGTGTATTTAAACACTCTTTCTCTATGCAGGTTCATAAATTGCTCATGGATATTATCAGCTACTAAGGTGGCATAATCATATTTGATAGCAGGGGGCTGTCTTGGAGTAAACATGGACATCAAAACTAAGGTAGTCTCATCAACATAATCACTAGTTTTAAATCCCAAGATGTAGGATATCATGTCAGTAATGAATTTTCCAGCTTCATTGAACTAGACCTGGTTAAAAGGAGGTGGCTGCCTGGGTTGGCGATTTGGTCTCATGAATAACTAAGCAATTTTGGTTATCTCTGAATTGGGTAGTTTGGCACCTTGGTCAAGCAAGAATCCCATGGAGAGAGGAGCCAGAGGCTGAGTTGGCTTAAAGTGCAGCATCTCATTTATGGATTCAGGGGTAATGTAAAATAAGATAGTCCCAGATGGGGCCGTAACTGCTCTTTGAGTGGGGTCATAATTGGCACGACATAAATGGATGATATCAGGGAGCACATTTACTTAGGGGAGGTAGTATAATGGCATGTTGGACTCCCAATTTCCATAGACATCAAGAATGTTGTGGTAGCTATTCCTAATTTCACAAACTGCTTGGAGGTGAGGCTTGTCACCAATTAATTCATTAATCTGGAAATCTCTGTCAGCAAGGGGCAACCATTCCAATTCTTTGTGTGGTGCATTGAGGGGGGCAACATTGAGGGCCACTGGAGCCTCCATTATTCAATATTTTGTGATTTTTGAATTTGAAATTTGGGTTTTATGCAGCAACGGTAGGTAAATAACACTTTTGGGTCCTTTTTGTTGAAATTGCAGGCCGAAACGACTTGAATTTAGCTTGGTGGGCGAATTTTGCAGTGGGGAACAGAGTTTGAGGGATTTCTTGGAAAAAATGAGTGCAAACAGAGGTTCTGGTGTACAGTTTTCAAGGCAGCACAGCGTTTCTAATTCAAATTTGGGTGTTTTTGGCGAATTTTACAGAGAAAACTATAAAAAACGGGGTTTGGGAGAAAAAATTGGGTAAATACTTGTTTTAATCGGCGCCCTGTTCAAAGTGCAGGTGGCGGACCGAGTTGTAGACTCAATCTAGCTGGGTGGCAGATTGTGTAGTCAAAATGCTACTTTGGACGTGAAATAACATGCAGAAGTCATGCAGAAGAAACAAATAGAAATGAACAAAAAACGACATTTTACGCCTTTTGACAAAAATTTGATTTTAGTGGGTTTTGGCGTGCTTCGCTCGGGTGATGTCAACATGACATAAGATTTGTCATGTAGCGAGGTTATAGAGGCTGACTTGGCAGATGACATGGAGGTGAGGTGGCAGATGACGTGGGTGACGACGTCAGCGGGGGAAGTGAGGGGCGATATATGGTATTATCACGCACCACTTTTGGACCAAGGTTGTTTTGGGCGGAGGGGTCGCAATAGCACCGGGTGGGTGCCACGTGTTTCTTGTATGAAAGAAAAACCGCCATTTTCCCAGACGCTAACGTTCATTCATCGAAGGGGTTCCGATATCGTTGTGGGTCATCTGATGGGAAAGCTCGGATCAGATGGTCGAGAGTGGATGGAGTTGGCGGAGGGGTACGGCGTGGGGACGCCCATGATAATTCAACATTTTATAAGGTTTTGTGGGTTTTTGCAATGTATTCAAATTTTGGTTGGGTTTGCGGGTTTGTTATTCATTTAACCAAATGTTAAATGAAATCCAAGGTTTATATGAGCGCGCGGGGAGGGTCGTTCATAAGGTTTCAGATAAAACTTAGACCCCCTTGACATTAATATATGGCTATAAATAAGCCCGAGGTGGGACATTAAAAATTTCGGGGCTTTTACGTATTTTATATAATAGGGGCAGGGAAAACATTATATAAGAACTATATAATAAAGTTAGCACTTGTTAATATGAAAGGTAAGTTTGATCAAGATATTAAGTTTAAAAGATAAAACTGAGGCTTAGGAAAATAGAAAGGATTGTAGTCATGAGTTTTAAAGACTTAGCATAATGGAAAAAACCTTTTTACACAAGAAATGTGGCTTCAATGTCCTAAGTAAAAACAGAGTTTCACTTAGTCTTTTTCACGAAATGAAGTGAACTAGGAGCACTGAGCATATCTCAATGTCCTTGTGGGGATGTTAGTAAATGTTCTTGGAGAAATGAGGAGGGAAATTAGTCATGCTTCACCTGTTTTGCATCCATCTTGCCATGGCACTTATGATATCCATGAGATAGATCATATTCAAAAAGACAAAATTGCTCATAACCTGCTTCTGCAACATCAAACTGCCTAGCCAGCCTAATATACCTAACATTTTTTCTTCCTTTTTCCTTGGGTGCATTTGAACTAGCAAACCCTTACTTTCTTCTTTCTTTTAGCTGCACTCCTATCTAAGTCTGCCCTTATTTCTTCCAGGGGCTCAGATTTAACTGTTGAGCATCCTTGCTTATCTACCTAACTACTTATCTGCCAAGCTTGAACTGTTTGGACAGATCTTATTCTCTAGTTCTAAAACAAGAAATTTAACCATGGACTAGCCAAGACTAAGCTTGTTACACTAAAATTTGTCACCATGAATATTTGCAGTTAGTATGGCTCAATCAACTGTCATACTATCCTCCTTGGCAAGTCTTATACCTCTGCTCTCCATGTCAAACTCCAATAAAGAGAGAAAGTCTTTAAAAATCTATATATTTCTGGGTACGCAGTTTCTCTTAGCCTTACCTGCGTGTACGCACCCCAAGTTCACAATACCTGCGTACTTGTACGCTCTGTCTGTAAAGGGGAGGGTGCGTACTCCTGTAAAGGTCAAAAGGCGCAAGTTTCACTCCAAAAAAGTTACTTGTAGTCATTTCTAGAGCATTCTAGAAGCTTGTTTGACGTGTATGGAGCGCCTCCAGATGGTTCATGTATCCCTATCAAAGAGGAACTTATCCCATCAAGAGGGGAGCTATCCCATCCAAAGAGGGGCTTATCCCATTGATGGTGGACCTGAATAAATTCCTCTAGATCACTATAAATACAGGCATTGGGCCAGAGGGAGGGGAGGTCGAAAGCTGAACATTCTAAGGGTAGATGCTGCTGGAATTAGGACTCCCTTGTAAAGCTTGAGAGGAGAGATTCCCATCCTTTCCTAGCCTTATTTGAGAGTGGGTGAGCTGATCAAAGTAAAGGAAAACTCTTGTTGGACCCTAGGAGGGACCTGCACAACACCAAGGCTCAGGATGTAATGGTTTCTTTTGTTTCCACTTAATACAAATGAACTCATTTTTCTCAACAGATTGTTATTCATGATTTGTTTCATATACTCCTTGGTCTGTATGATGGATATGTATTGTTTTATGAGTTTATCAGGTGCTATTTAATCTTTTGGCTTGTTAGTGAATGCAGGTTTCGAAGAGAAGGAGGAGCTCATCCGGATCGGCGAGGCTGGACTACTACAAAGCGTTGGACTAAAGGTATGTTAAAATCACCTGATTACTTGTATTCTCAATGCATGTTTAGAGAAAGGTAGTGTTTATTTGTCTTGTTTGTCACTAGAAAGCCTTTGCTTCTAGGGAGGTCGGTTTTGTCCGCATTATCGACTCTTTCCGCATGAAAAAATGGCGACTCTGCTGGGGAATCCATTAATGTGAATGTTTTTTCCTTTGTATGAAATTTTGATCTAAGAAAAGTCGTTTGTTTTCTGGTTTTTGGCTGTTTGACTGTGTTTTTGGGTGGGCTAGCTTAGAGTTAAATAAGATTTTAGTTTTTCTTTGTTTTGCTAGAAGTACGCAGCCTCTGCGTTGAGCACAGTGTGTACCTGTACGCACTGCAGCTTTGTGCACAGAGCGTACCCGCACCTGTGCAAACAGGTCGCCTGTGTACCCTGTCAAAATTGAGAAAATTTCAATTTTCTCCTTTTTTGGCTTTTAGATTTTGTTTTTTAATTTGTTTTTTCTGCCCAGATCCATTGATTTTCTGCCATAAATCTTCACCTAAGCTTGTTTCGTCAGTGTCGAGAGTTTTAGTGAAATTCATAGAGATTTTGCCCTAGGGTTTGATTTTTGCACTGGTCCTGTAGTGACTTTGGCTTTAGAGGTTGTCAAACTTTGGATCTCCCTGGTTTTGTTCAGTCCTCTTAGGAGTCGGACCTTTCATAGAATCCACCCTTGTGAGAAACCTACCTTTGTGTCCTCTCTTTGCGAATCTCGAAAAAGTTTGTTGATTGAACTTTGAATTTTATTCTTGAGAAAAAGAACAAAAGATTTTGATTTCTGTTTTTGACTAGTTTTTGGTTCTGCATTAACTAGTCCTTAGTTACATTTTGACTGAGTAAAACATCCAGGAATCATCTTTAGTAGGCTTTTTCCTCGTTAGATTTACTTTTAGGTGCTTTTCTCTTGGATTTTCTTTTGAGTGAAATTGAGTTGATTTTATTGCCATAGATTTTTTAACTTTGATTTCTGTTAAAGTAAGTTTTACATGCTTTATTAATTAGGAAAAAATACAAAAATATCTTTTGAAGGAAAGTTTGCTTTGGTAGCATTTGAGTCTTTGAAAGGAAAAGGAATTTTCGTGAAGTAATTAGAGGTCATGTGTTGTATGCTTTGGAAAAAATAAAGAGTTTGTTTCTTTGATTTTCATTGCCAAGAAAGTTGTCTTTATATCAATTTTGCATTATCCAACTCTCTTAGCTAGGGAATTCATTGAAAAAGAAAATTAGTATAAATCATCCTAAGTGCATCTTTTTAGTGGATTTCGGTCGAGTCTACACACCATCAGTTTCATCTCCACTACCTTTTGTCTTAAAGAAAAGCCATAAAATTAACGCTTAAAGTAAAATCAACTTAGTAACTTTTTATTTACTAGGGTTCTGAAACACCAATATAGATCAGGCTAGTGTCTTGGAGTAGGAGAGTAATTAACTCTCCAAGACAGTAAAACCAAACAAGTAGCTCATCTTGTGGTAGGAAAAATCCAACTGTTTCATTCGTACTCTGGGAAAGCTCCTCTTAAAGGGGAAGCACGAGACCGTGTCCGAACCAGTGAGGGGATCAATCCTCCTTCATTGGGAAAGACGCCAGATACGCACGTACTACAAATGGTAAACCTCGGATTATTTTCGAGGAGCCTGGGGTCACTTGTCGGTAAACCTTGGACTATTGTCAAGGAGCCGGCAAGGGGATTGAGCTTGTTACTCTGCCCTTGCGTGCTATCGGGTCGTAGACTGTTCCCCCAGGTATATTTGTTGCTGTTGGTAACCTTAGTGACCATTATCTTTAGGATTCTACCGAGGTGACGGTGGAGGGAAGATCCCACTGTACCTGGAGTAGACGTCGGCTAGACTCACTTGGATTTTCCGGGGGGTTCACTTCACTCGAGACGGTTAAAGTGGAGGAACTTGTGCCGGTCTATTCATTAAGCAGGTTGCCGGGGTAACTGTTCCGCCCACCACTTCTGTACTGAATTCGGCGATGTTGGGTTTCATCTCCAACTAGTGTTTTCGGTCCGGAAGGCTACTGTTTGTGTATGGTTTGACGCCCTAGATTCTTTAGGCGTGTGATTCAAATTTGTTTGGTTCTTTAGAAACTTTAGGTGGTTTGCTTTGAGATTTTACTTTTCTTGCGTGTGCAGTAGTTAAAAGTTTTTAACTGTGGCTGAATTACCGAGACAGTCCCGTAGACTTCGGGGCAAGTCTCCTGAGATTGTTACCGTGGCTCATTTGTTGAGGAAGTCCCGTAGACTTCGGGGTGAACCTCCTGAAGAGGTTCTGGGTCATTACGAAGGTTTGAAAGTCCTTGTAACTCCTAGTGGCAGTAAAGTAGGTTCACCTGAAGAAGGAGAATCATTGTTGGTAGTCCATCCAGATTACCAAGGTCTAGAAACAGGTTATAATCCCGAAGCTGTTGCAGTTTCCGAGCTTGCTGGTAGTTTCTCATCTACTAGTGATATAGGCGAAGAACCTGAAATATCTGAACCTGTTACTCCAACTTCTAGTGCACCTGATTCACCTAGGGTAGAAAGAGTTATCACTGAAAATCTTCCTACTGGTTTGATAGCTATTGAAGAACTTGCTCCAGAGGAGGAATTTGGCATTTCTATCCTTGAAGATCAACCTACCATTGATCTAAGGGAGTGTGAATCCATCTTTTACAGTCCTCCTAGAAGTACTACTTGGTACCTTTCGTTAACCAATTATTTAGACAACTCGGGGATAAGTTTTTCTCCACCTCGTACTCCTTTTCCACCTGGAGGTATTTATACTCCTGTAAATATGTCTGGTCAGTCATCCGTGTTTACTCAATCTCCTGAATCTTTCTTGTACGGCGGTCCTTCTGTTCCCTCCAGGTATCAGTCACTTTCTGGTACTTTTGCGGGAGCATCTCCTCAACCCATTGAACATGGGTTATTAGCTGGAAACAATGGTAATAAACCGTTGGGTGTAGGGGACATTTACATTGTCAGGTTCAGTTCTCGGTTCTCAACCTCAAGGTGGCCAATTTCCGCCTGGGGGGCAGCCTCAATTAACGCCTGGGGGGCAACCTCAAGGTACACAAATTGCGTCTGGGGTGCAACCTCAAGGACAGTATGTACCCATAGTACAATACATTCCTCAAGGTCAACCCCAGCCTCAATATGTACCCCAAGGTCAACCTCAGTATCAATTTATAGCTCAAGGTCAACCCCAGTATCAGTATTTACCTCAAGGTTATCAACCTCAAGGTCAATACTCGAGTCAAGGTTATCAACCACCTCAAGTTCAATCTTATGTTCAAGGTACGGGAAATGTACCTTTCAATTATCAATCCTACCCTCAATCAGGTTATGGATCTCAGTATCCTCAACCTGTCATGGGTCAATACCCCGGAATGAACATAGTGTGGGATCCATCGCAAGTTCAACAGATATTGCAGCCAAGCGTACAGTTGTCATCTCAAGCTGGACAACCCTTATTTGCTGGTTCATCCCAGCAACCAGTCCAGTCTAATGTTCAAACTTCTGTACCTTCGGTAGTTACTCAGTCGCCAATTGCACCTAGTACTCCATCTCAAACGACTGCTGCAACTACCGCGACATCTGTTCCTTCCACCACACTTGCTTCTGGAGTATCGACAGCTCCGGTTTCTACTGTCTCTGCAACTACTCCTCAGACATCTTTACCATTGTCTGGATCTATGATTCAAACTACGGTTCAGATGCCTGTAGGACAACCTGGTTTAAGTACAGTTGTCACTAGTCAACCACAATTCGCTTATCAACCGTACCAGGGACAGCACCAATACGGGCCTGCTATCCAACAGCCGGTTTACCAGTATCAACCGTATCCTGGGTACACTTATCAACAACCTTAGCAACCCCAGTACGGTCCGGTTAATCCTGGTTTTCCAGGAGGATATAATATCCCGAATGCAATTCCTATTCCAAGTTATCCTGGATATCCTCCTCCTGGGACTGGTCTTGTGACCCAGAGTTTTAGGGATCCTAATTGGCAGTTACCATTTATCGCAACTTTGGATTTACCAGACTTTTCGCGCCTAACGAATGATCCAATAAATTATCTTCCGTTCTGGCCGCTAATGCCGAATAAGTTGCCCAGTGATATACCCAAGTTCGAAGGTAAGTCTGGAGAGGATCTGTCAAATCATGTGATGACTTACCACCTCTGGTGTGCTTCAAATTCCATTTCGGATGATTCGATCCGCTTACGTCTTTTCCAGCGTACGCTCATTGGTCTCACGGCCAAGTGGTACATTGAGTTACCACGGGCCTCTTTTTACAATTTTAGTCAGTTAGCTACCTCGTTCCTAACTCATTTTCAGTTGTCGGTCAGATATGATAATGGCACGGAGCTACTAACTTCACTAAAACAGTCGACGTCCACTTATATTTCTGATCATATACATGAATGGAGACGTCGACGGCGATTAGTAAAAGTTTTTATCCCGGACCAAATCTTAGCTGAATGGTTTGTTAAATCATTATTACCGAAGATTACTGAGGATGTAGCTAAGGCCGGAGTAGTTACTGAGGAGCAAGTAATTGCTCAAGCACAATACCTTGACTTAGTGTACACTCAGTCAGGTACGTTACATGAAAAGATCCCAGATCTTCCAAAGTCAAATCAAATCGTTGTTGCTCCTTCGAGATCTCATGCTGCGGATGGCATGATTGGTACGGTAAATACTAAAAGCAAGAAGAAATCTTCAAAGAATTCTTCACCCATTATAATCTTACCAGATTCCCTGACAGGAGAATCTTCTCCTGAAATTTCTGCTGATATTCACGCTGTAGAGTCATCTACGGCTAAATCAACAAACGGTGGAAATAAGAAAGGTAAGAAGAAGAGTAAAGCAGACAAGACTCCAAAGGAGAAAACATAAAAGTCGGAAACCAATGACGAAAAGCGCAAACCTCGATATCCTTCTCTTATTTGTGAAGAGGATCATTTTACAAGAGATTTCCATCATCGGGCCGAGGTTGTGAAAATCGTCAAAGGTTCCTCAACTCCTGCTGTTTTGAAAAATCCATTTCCAAAGCAAGAGAGTAAGATGATAGGTTCTTCCTCGGGTGCCACCGAAGAACCCATATTGATGATGTCTCATGTAAGGATTGCGACTCAATCGCAAGATTATGGTAGTAAAAGTCCTGTTGATGGATCGAAAGAAGCAGAATCTTCTCATTCAAATCCATCAACCTCAGCTCCCGGTTCCGATCCACTACAGATCGAGAAACCTAACCCTGACTTAGTAATTAAACCGCCCGCCAAGGGTGTACTTCGAAGGTCTGCTTTCAATCCACATGCGAGAGCAGCCCAGAATTACAACATTGTTGAGGATTTAGTTGTTTCACCCTCAGCAATGTCGGCTTTAGAAGTGCTGCAATCATGCCCAGCACAGAGAAAATTACTTTTGTCGGCTATAGGAGCTGTTGATTTTCAGGACCCGAACCTAATAATCTTTGATCTAGAAAATAGTACACCGCATTTGCCTCATCAGATGGCTTTCCAGATCCTAGTGATAGTAAAAAACAAGCCTATTCATCAGACTGTAATTGATGAGGGAGATTCCACGTGTATTATGTCGATACAGTGTTGGAGATCGCTTGGTTCTCCTTCACTAAATCAATCCCCGACAATTATTAAGGCCTTTGACGGCTGTGGGTTCCATCCATTTGGCATTCTACAGGATTTGCCTATAGGGGTTGAAGGAAAAACCGTTAGTCTAGATGTGGAGGTGGTTGATGCCCCTCTAGACTACAACCTTCTCTTGGGTCGAAGTTGGTCTTACGCTATGACAGCGGTCGTTTCATCGGTCTTCAGAGTAATAAAGTTTCCACACAATGGCAAGATCGTAACCATAGACCAGCTGGCCTATTTTTCATCTGACCCAGCCTCTTCAGAGAGTGTCCAGCATGTCGGTAAAACGACTATCCCTTATAAGGATGTTGGCGTAAGATTAGTTAAAGATGCCGGTTTACTGGGAACTTTTCCTTTTCCTCCAATCAACGTCGTGTCTTCATTTGCATCTATTCATATGATTACTTCAGACACTATTATCTATGACGATCCTTGGATCGTTCCTTCTGAATCTGAGATAGACTCATTTGGTGATGCAATACCTTTGAGTCCATATGAAATAGCCTATGAAGCTGTGCAGTCTTTTACCGACCCAAGTTCAACCAAAATCGACCAAATGAATGTGGTCCATGAGGAATCCCTTTTCGCGTCAACCTCGGAATTAATAACGTTTCCCGAAGTTGTGTCATTTGACGAACAACTTTGTGAAGTCCTGTGCGTAGACGATTTACCATGGGAAGATCTCCATCATAGATCTTCGTTTTTACCTGAGGATGATCGTTTTGAAAACGATTTCTCATCAATCTTTACAGCTGAATATGTCAAAGACACTCAGAGTCCAATGAAACATCCTGATTCAGAGCTGAATTTGGGAAACATTTCTCGCACTATTCCATTGACATTTCAGTGAAGCCCGAAATTGTTGAACACATTCATATAGGTGCCTCATGTTCAGATGACGAAATTCAAACATACAAGGCCCTATTTCAAGAATTCCGCGACGTGTTTGCCTGGTCTTACGAGGAAATGCCAGGAATTGATCCCGCCATTGTTGTCCATGAAATCAAGACTTACCCGGATGCTAAACCCGTCTCGCAACGTTTGCGTCAGATTCACCCACGAAAAGCGGCTGCAATTAAAGCAGAAGTTGAGAAGCTGTTGAAAGCAGGTTTCATTTATCCGATCCCGTTAACGGATTGGGTATCGAATATTGTTCCGGTTAACAAAAAACATGGGACAATAAGAATATGTATCGACTATAGGGATATCAATCGTGCTTGTCCCAAGGACAACTATCCAACACCCTATATCGATCAAATAATTGATGATTGTGTCGGCAGTGAAATATTTTCCTTTATGGACGGTTTTTCCGGTTACAACCAAATCAATATTCTACCTGCCGATCAACCAAAAACGGCTTTCGTTTGTCCATAGGGGACATTTTCTTATTGCAAATTACCTTTTGGGCTTAAGAATGCCGGAGCCACTTTTCAAAGGGCGATGTCTTATGCATTTCATGACATCAAGCACATTGTGCAACCGTATCTCGATGATTTGCCCGCTCACTCCTTACATCGAGCTGATCACCTTGTCCATTTACGAGCAATTTTTATGAGGTGTAGGCATTATCGTATACGGTTGAATCGACATAAATGTGTCTTCTGCATAGAATTGGGCCGATTGTTGGGATTTGTAGTTTCAAAAGCCGGCATTCGCGTCGATCCCTCGAAGGTAGAAGCTATCATCAAATTTCCTCCTCCTTCGAATCTTCGCCAACTCCAAAGTTTGCAGGGGAAAGCAGACTTTTTACGCCGATTCATTCCTAACTACGCCGAGATTACCAAGGGTTTTACCCGGTTGTTGAAACAAAATGCTCAATTCTCTTGGGATGAGATAGCTCAGAAATCTTTTGATGCGCTAAAGCACGCGTTGACCCATGCACCGTTGCTGCATCCTCCCAACTACAACCAGGATTACTTTTTGTACCTCGCCACCTCTCATTCCACCATTGGAATGGTCTTAGTCCAGGAAGATGAATTCGGAACGGAACATGTGATCTATTATCTTAGTCGGACGTTAAATCCCACTGAGCTCAAATATTCACATGTGGAGAAATTGGCCTTGGCAGTTGTTCAAGCTGTCCAACGTTTTCGTCACTACATTCTTCTCCGTAAAACTACAGTCATTTCGGATTGCAACCCTATGGTCTACATTTTGACTAAACAATTGCTAGGGGGCAATTACTCTAAATGGATCGTTATCCTGCAGGAGTTCTACTTGGAATTTGAAAAGTCTAAGTCTAAGAAATCTTTAGTTTTTGCGGAATTGATGTGTGATTTCTCGCGTGCTGACACGGAAACTGTGGCAGAGGAACCCATTGCGGCCGAATCTTTGTTTCTCATCAGCACTTTAGATCCGTGGTATGGGGATATAATTGTCTATCTCCAAACCCAATCCTTTCGGCCCAAACTTTCAAAATCGGAACGTCGGAAAATTTGATTCCAGTCCCAACAGTACAAAATTATTGGAGATACTCTTTATCGCCATGGGGCGGACTTGGTTTTCCGTCGTTGCTTAACTCATGAGGAAGCTGAAAGGGTTTTGAATGACTGTCACTCTGGAGCGTGTGGCGGTCATATGTCTGGGTATGCCACAACCCAAAAGATATTGCGCGCTAGCTACTTCTGGCTGTCTTTGTTTAAAGACTGTATTATTGTTGTCCGAAAATGCCACAACTGTCAAGTGTTTGATCGCAAGATGCGTGCACCACCTGCTCCTCTCCACCCTATAATTTCCGTTGGTCCTTTTGCTAAATGGGGTATCTATTTTATTACATGTAACCCTCACTCGGCCGGGGGGCATGCGTATATCATCCTTGCGGTTGATTATTTTACTAAGTGGGCCGCGACGATGCCTACATTTGAGGCAGATGGCAAAACAACTGCGATTTTCGTATTCAATCATATTATTGCTAGGTTTGGTGTCCCACAAGCGATAATCACTGACAATGGGTGTCATTTTCGAAACGTTATGATGACAGAACTTACAGGCCAGCTTGGTTTGCGTCACGATAGCTCAACTCCTTATTATCCACAAGCCAATGGCCTGGTTGAGTCTATCAACAAAGTTTTAGTTATCATGATCCAACGAATTATTGGTATTCATCGGTCGAATTGGCACAACATGTTATTTTCCGCGCTTTGGGCGTACCGAACCTCAGTGAAAACATCAATAGGGTTCACTCCTTTCCAACTAGTTTATGGTTTGGAAGTAGTGTTGCCCATTGAATGTGAAATCCCGTCACTTCAAATGGCTATCGAATTACTTCCAGCTACTTCCGAAGAGGAGAAACGTCTATTATACTTAGCTCAATTAGATGAGACTCGACGTGACGCTGCATTGGCAATCGAGACTCACGCAAAACGGATGAAAGCTCAGTATGATCGCAACGTGACCCCTCAAAATTTTTCGGAAGGAGACCTAGTGCTATTATATGATCAAGCTAACAATAAATTAGGTGCTGGAAAATTTGTTCCTATGTGGCATGGACCCTACATTGTCAAGCGAAAGCTAGCAAAAGGGGCCTATGAGCTGGTAGATTTTGATGGGGGCTCTTTGGGTAAGCTCAAAAATGGACTTTACCTAGAGGTATTATGCTTAAATGATGGGTATGGAGATTTAGTTAGGTTAGTTTTTTCTTTCTACCTGGTGTGTTTGTTAGTATAGACAGCGTGCTTAGCTTAGAGAGTGTGCTTTTCGTTGTTATTCTGGCTTATCTTGGTTTTACTCTTGATATTGCAGATGTTGACGCCTCTCCAAACGTACATTGGATTCGCTGATGGTGCTTATCGTAGTACACGGAATATCTCTTCCGCAGCTTGGGTTATCTATTCGCCCTCTGAAGAGTTAGTTTCTATGCATGGGGTAAGCCTCGGTCAAACAACAAACAACATTGCAGAATACAGTGCAGTGATTGAGTTATTGTCTGAATCTATTTCGTTTGGGATTCGGAGTTTGATAGTGAGGTTAGATTCTGAACTTGTTGTATTACAGCTTAATAGAGTTTATGCCATTAGAAATCCAGTGTTATTAAGGTTATTTTTGAGAGTGCGCCTCTTGGAACGTGAATTTCATTACATTGAATATCAGCATATTCCAAGGTCATTAAATACATTAGCAGATGCAATTGATTCTCGAATGTTAGACAGACATTTGCGATAATCATACATGTAAATTTAAAAAACATTTCATCACACATGTTTAACAAGATAAGTTGGTAATAATGATATATATAGATAGGAGTGTGTCAAAATATACATCGTCTTCGATCATAAGTTGAAAAACACCTTATGATCGGCAAAAATGATAAGTACAAAAAACCAAAATGTCACATGTGTCTACAAAAAGTGACTAGCCAATCACTGGTGGTGCTCTCTATACGACACCACTGCACACGCTACCCTACACAAGAACCTCCTAAAAGGTCCTGGGACTGCGACCACATAGCGCTGAAGTCTGATAGGAATATCGTCTATAGTCGTCTCTGGTATGTCTGCTGTAAGACGCTCTAGGTCTTGTTCCAACTCAGCTAGGGTCTCTGCGGCCGCATCCTGTGGGGCTAGTGCTGGTGCAACTGATACTCTCCTCTCGAAAGGCCAGAGATTGGCCGGACGCTGTGGACCTACATCTGCATTTTGAAAATTGTCACTGTCAGTTTTGAGACGATATAAAAAAAAAAAAAAAAAAAAGTAAATAATTTAAAAAAACTTGTGGAAAATGAAGTACCTATGTCATCCCACTGTTCTCCCGCTGGAAGAATCATGTCCGGATCTCCGCGAAATTCAACTCCGGCATACGGAAAATCCTGAATTGAGAAGACCTGGTTCTCTAACAAGTGAAAATACTCCGGTCTAAATCGGACAACCTCTGTGCCCTCGTCAGGATGACGGGCCATCACCGCAACCCATCGCATCAACTTAGGCTCTCGGGGAGGCCCAACCTCAACAGTGAGATGCTGTGGGATCAGCATCGGAACCCTCTCTAGGGCAAAACTCACAACTAAAGGCCCATAACAAAAAGTCTTCAGCTGTCCGTTTTTAGTCCTAGTCAGTTGGCCCTTTAAGTTGGCCAACACAACATCGCACCAGTTGAAAATGGTGCCCCGATAGTAGTCAATCGCCATCCGCATTTGGGACCCGGTGGAAATGTGCAAAGCGGCAGCGCCGCAAAGTCTGGTAACCGTAAAGGCAATTACAATAAGTTCAGGTAGGGATATATTTTTGATTTCTATCCCCTTATCCTGGTTTTGGTTGTTACACCACTCTAGCCGGAGGCTAGCAATGGACTGGCCACCCGGCCTAGTCCCGGACAGAGTCAATTTTTCGCCACTCTTGGGCAAACCAGTGAGAAAGTAAATATCAGAGGGCTCTATCTCGAGCTGGTGCCCTCCGATGTAAAAGCACTGATCCTGAACGTTCCACCTTTCGACCAGCCACTCTAGAAAGTGCACCTGGGCCCTCATGCCAGGTATGGCCCAGTATTTGTAAAGACCGCATGCCTTCAAAGCATCAATGGAAGGTTGATGATTAATCACGGCCAAATCAACATCTTCGTGCTCTCTCTCGCACCAATCAAGCATGGTGGGCAATCTACACACCATAAAACATCTGTTAGAGTCCATAAAAATGAAAAATTTTGGTTCATTTTGGAGAATTTGGAGTTCAAAAATCCACTCCGCGGTGTACGCAGCCCGCCTTTAGAGACAGGGCGTATGTACGCACCTTCTATTAAGGCAAGCTACGTACGCCCGACATTTTCCCAATGGAGAAAATGTCGGGGTACGCAGGTCACCCATGGGGCACCTGCGTACCCCGAAAAGCGGACCTTGAAACCCCCAAGGTCTCCAAAAAATAAATTTAAAGACTAAAAATGAATTCTAAATGGATGGAAATGCAAGGGAGGATGTTGTAGAATACCTAATGAGACGGCGTTCGGTTTCGACGGTCGGATTCTCCGCAACGACCACGGGAAATTTCTTGCCAAAAGCCCTTTTTCTCTCCTCAACAGTGAAATGGTAAAAATGAAATGGTAAAAGCCCTTTTTATAGGTTTTTTGAGTAAATGAATGTTAAATTTGTTTATTTTCCACCATGAAAAGGTATTTTTCAAAGTTTTTTTATCTATATTAAACAAGTATGAGTAATGTGTTGGTTTTTGTGCAGGATAAAAGGATTTTCAGGGAAAATTGTCATTTTTCACATACAAAAACATCAGAGTCATCTTTTAAGCCCTTTTCTGACTCCTAAAACATGAAAAGATTGCCGAGCGTTTCTTTTACACTCATTAAAACGGAATTAAAAGACGGTCCCCTTATAGCCCTTTTCTGACCGTAAAAACAGGAAAAGATTGCCAGATTTTTGTCGTTTCAAATTCGATACTGGAAATAAAACGACGTGTCCTTGATCGCTTTTTACTTTTCAGGTCAAAGACACTAATCATGAAAGTACTCCTTGGTCGTAAGATCAAGCGGTTCTCTCAAGTATTATTTTATACTTTTTCGGGCTTGAGAGACACAACTTTATGAAAAAGTTTGACCTGGAGTCTTCTTAAGTTTTTTCAGACTCTCTAAAATTGAAAAACGCCGAGTTTCTCCTATACTGGACTCGTTAAAATTTCACAGTAAAGAACCTGTTCGATTACATACAGGAACGGACCACTCCTTCTTAGGGTTCGAATCAAAACTAAGTTGGACTCATCCGAAGGATGAGCTTATAATCAAGCATATGTTATCCTCCTCAAGCTTGTAAAAAATAAAGAGGTACTTACCAGAAATGGTGGGGGAAAAGAGGGAAAAATGAGCCTATTTGTTATCCTTTGTCTCAGAAGAAGCCTTATTACCACTCTTGAACATGACACTTTGCATTCACCTGGGTTGGGAAATCCTTTGCCTCACAGTTGATCAAACCACATTGAAAGTCTTCAGCCGGGTATTAACTTTGGGTCAAATGTCACCAAGCCATTTGTTGTGTCGTTATATGTTCAAGAGGTCTCTGCATATAAACCATTCATCTGCAAAATACCTGTCATTCATCTTGACCATCCCTGAGTCAGTCCTTACAGCTACATTTCTTCAACTTGATCTATGATTTTGTGTTGTGGGCTTGCCTGCAACGGGTCTCTTTCTATCGACATCAGCACATTATCTAGAAAGATGACCTAGGAATCATCAGTACCTTGAAGTCTGCATGCATCAATGGCAGGTTTCTCGCCTTTGACGACGGTTTACATCATTGACTTTCGATCGAAGGATTCCGTGAAATGTTCGACGTCAACTCATTCATTCACATCTCATGGATTGTACTGGGTACTTTGAGAACCATTGACATCACTGGTGGTCTCTCTCACACTTGTTAACAGTTTACATCACTGACTGGTAATCAAGTGGTTTCTACCATGTTCGACATCAACTCATTTATTCGCATGGATAGAATCGTACCTTTTCGGGAAGTAGAAATGAAGACCCTGGATCTAGTTTCCACCATCCAGGATGCGAGGAGTTTTGTATTCATTATACAGTAGACTAATCATAAACAGATGGCTGCGCCCATACTGTGTCTACAAAGTCTATGATTATGATGTACTACAAAATCATTCCTGTATCAGAGCAGTAGATAGTATGTTAGTTAAAGTTTTCAATCTGAGTATGGGAATGCCTACCTCAGCGATGATATGATCTTATATATGTATTTTGTGTTGAATACTTGTAGGTTCCGACTAGGCTCTCCACAAGATAATCCTTGAAATGATAAAGTACTTCACCCTTCCTAGATGATATGAAACCCTTATCTACTACAGGCTTCGCACTTTAGGGGGCAATCTGTTACACTAAAATTTGTCACCATGACTATTTGCAGTTAGTATGGCTCCATCAACTGTCATACTATCCTCCTTGGCAAGTCTTATACCTCTGCTCTCCATGTCAAACTCCAAGAAAGAGAGAAAGTCTTTAAAAATCTATATATCTCTGGGTACGCAGTTTCTCTTAGCCTTACCTGCGTGTACGCACCCCAAGTTCAAAATACCTGCGTACTTGTACGCTCTGTCTGTAAAGGGGAGGGTGCGTACTCCTGTAAAGGTCAAAAGGCGCAAGTTTCACTCCAAAAAAGTTACTTGTAGTCATTTCTAGAGCATTCTAGAAGCTTGTTTGACGTGTATGGAGCGCCTCCAGATGGTTCATGTATCCCTATCAAAGAGGAACTTATCCCATCAAGAGGGGAGCTATCCCATCCAAAGAGGGGCTTATCCCATTGATGGTGGACCTGAATAACTTCCTCTAGAGCACTATAAATACAGGCATTGGGCCAGAGGGAGGGGAGGTTGAAAGCTGAGCATTCCTAAGGGTAGATGCTGCTGGAATTAGGACTCCCTTGTAAAGCTTGAGAGGAGAGATTCCCATCCTTTCCTAGCCTTATTTGAGAGTGGGTGAGCTGATCAAAGTAAAGGAAAACTCTTGCTGGACCCTAGGAGGGACCTGCACAACACCAAGGCTCAGGTTGTAATGGTTTCTTTTGTTTCCACTTAATACAAATGAACTCATTTTTCTCAACAGATTGTTATTCATGATTTGTTTCATATACTCCTTGGTCTGTATGATGGATATGTATTGTTTTATGATTTATCAGGTGCTATTTAATCTTTTGGCTTGTTAGTGAATGTAGGTTTCGAAGAGAAGGAGGAGCTCATCCAGATCGTCGAGGCTGGACTACTACAAAGCGTTGGACTAAAGGTATGTTAAAATCACCTGATTACTTGTATTCTCAATGCATGTTTAGAGAAAGGTAGTGTTTATTTGTCTTGTTTGTCACTAGAAAGCCTTTGCTTCTAGGGAGGTCGGTTTTGTCCACATTATCGACTCTTTCCGCATGACAAAGCTGTTTGGCCACCCATCAAGTGTGACAGAAGTCACTGATTGCACATATTGAACTTCTTTGCAAAAATAGGATAGTAGTGGCATTTTGGGCTAGCACACTTTCTTGGTCTTTCCCTTGGGGTTCATTTTCTTTCTTTTTGACCAATTCATTCCTTTCTCCCTTTGATTTTTCTTTTAAGGCATACCCTATTTTCATTTTTTAAATTTTTGATTTTTTGAAAATATGGAACCTTTGCAGCATGGAAAGGATGAACATATTTGGCATTTTAACAGTCAATCATGAAATATGACACCTATTGGTATAGGAACCTAACAGTTGGGACTAATCAAAATATGAGCACATGTTAAAGCTTATTTTACCTCACTGAAAGATGATTTTGCTTCATTATTCCATTTTATCTCAGTGTCCTTTTCTAACATGTTTGTGATTTCCCTTAAGATTTCGGCCAACTTTGGGATGAATCTTCTAAGAAAAGTTATCCTGCGAATGAAAGATTGAACTTGTTTTTTGTTCTTGGGGGGATCAATCTCCATTATTTATTCAATTATATTGAGGTATTTTTTGATACCATCCTTTGAAATTATGTAACCAAGTAACTTACCTTCTTCCAATCCAAACAAATACTTTTTGTGGTTTAGGGAAATATGACATTTCCTGAATTTCTCAAAAACTATCTTCAAGTGAAACAAGTGATCTTCATTTGCTTTAGAGAATATAGTGATGTCATCTAGATAAATTACAATAAACATGTCCTTCTCATATGTGAAAGAAATATCCATTTCTCTCTAGAAAGTGGCTCCTGAATTCATAAGCCCAAAGAGCATATTCACATACATAAAGGTTCCCCATGGTGTTGTAAAAAGTGTTTTATGCTAGTCATCTGGATGTACTAAAATTTAGTTATAACCTGAAAAGCCATCAAGTAAAGAAACTCTGATGGGACCAACTACCCTTTATAAAACATGATCCATCTTTGGTAAAGGTTAATTATGTTTGAGGGAAAATTTGTTTAGGTTCCTAAAATCCACACATAATATGATTTCACCAACCTTTTTCCTTACTGGTACCAGATTTGATAGCCATTTCGAAAACCTCAAGGGTACAATGATTCTGGCATCAAAAAGTTTTCTATCCTATTTTACTATTAAGGGTAACAAGACTAGATTCACCCTCTTTAATTTATGTTTTAAAGGTTTCTGGTCCTCTTTGATGGATATAGTATGTTGTATAATGCTAGTATCATATGCCTTTAGATCTCCATATCCCCAAGAAAACACATCAGAATATTATTTCAGCGAATCAATGCACTTTTGTTTTTCTTTAGGAGGTAAAGGCTTGGATAACTTTACAATCTTTAGATTACTCTCAGCACCTATTTTACAATCTTCAAATTCAGCTCCTATGAGTTCTATCTTGGTTTTTTTTACACATCATTAAAATCAAACAGCTCTTATAATGGCACCAAACCCCTTGGTAACACATTATATTTCAGTTGTAAGACCTCAAGTTTTTCTGAATTTTCACTAATCTGGTTCAACATTATTTCATTTATATCCTCATCTACACTACTAACTGTATCAATATGTACATTCTCAAACTCTTCTTTTAACTGCAAAAGAAATTCTACCTATTTATCACTACCAAACACTTA
Source organism: Pinus tabuliformis (assembly GCA_031772625.1). Classification (NCBI taxonomy): domain Eukaryota; kingdom Viridiplantae; phylum Streptophyta; class Pinopsida; order Pinales; family Pinaceae; genus Pinus; species Pinus tabuliformis. The sequence continues at coordinate 1,474,606,217 of CM062818.1, forward strand.
CCAATATATAACATTATCTAGAAGAGTCGGTCTATGCTTCACTTCAATTTCATATTTTCTATTGGGATGGAAAGGAATATTACAAGTGTTGTCTAAGGGAGTAAATTCATCAGCTAACATATTTTGACTCCTAGGAATCAGAGATAACTGATACTCTTGAAAACACTACAGAAAATCTAAGACAACATTTATGTATGCCCTCAAACTTGGGTGTTTAGCTGAGTACTCACCTTGGATTTGATTAATAATGAGTTCTGAATGACCATGTATAGAAATGATTTTAGCTTCTGACCTCTTCAAAATATATAGTCCTAGAATAAGTGCTTCATACTCAGCTATATTGTTGGTTCATTGAAAATTTAGCTTGTAATAATACCCCTTTGCTATGCTTGTTTTTGAGTTTCAAACCACAACACCTGCCCCTACACCTTCTTTACTAACTACTCCATCAAAGTCCATATTCTAGTGGGCTTCATCCACTTCATCATCTGTTCCAATATTAATTTCTCATCCTCTACTCTGCTTCATTTACTCTCTATGTCTGACACGTTCTTCTACACATATATCATTGTATAGAGTGGAGGAATCCATGTATGAATGCACTAAATAAAATGGATAATTATTAGGTTTGTTGCCTACTTACCATATATTCCATTAAATCTTCCCTATACAACCTCCTTTGTTGACCAAATATAGGAATAGTTGCATAAGTCATGTCCATTTGCATGGTACCTTGTAACTTTTCCCCTCAAGATCTTGATAACAACATTCCATATTTGGGAGGTATATCAACCACTATAATATCCATAACCACACTTTTTGCTAGAATTTGGGTCAGAGCCACACATATATCCTTAATGAGACCTAATCATCTTTCTTTTCTAGGAATCATAAGAGTAAATGTCTTTATCAGGTCTCATTATATCTAATCCTGACTTTTCCATAATGACTTTAGGCATGAGATTGTGCGAAGCATAAGAATAAAGCATGAGATTATGCAAAATATCATCATGAATGTTCAAATTGACATAGAAAGACAACACATTATCATCTTGAGACTTCCCTTCAACTTTAGGTCAAAATAATAATTTAGGTTGGTCATCAGTTAAGTTAACTGTGTTTGTTCCCTCCCCTATCTTTAGTTTCTTCATGACTTGATTTGTATACACATTCTTGTTAATCAATTTTGTCAAAGGAATATAAATTTTGACCTTGGCTACTTCATTTTAAATACTGAAATAAGTTGGAGATTTATCTACTACTCTAATACTTACATCTTTTTTTTCAAAAACCTCCTTTTGAGAGTCATCCTTTATCTAGCTAGTGTAAGGTGCATCACTCTAAATTTTATTGGGATGGTTTGTTGTAATCTTCTTGTTTCTTAAATTGTATTGTTTGTGTACCTCCATAATAGCATTTTGGTATCCCTTTTTATAATCATTTGTTTCTACAGGGATGACTTCTGGCTATGATAACAAGAATAGATCTTGTTCCTCCTTAGTTAGAAAAATATTGTCTATTTCCCCTTCCCCAAAAAGATTAATCTGATATTCCTCAGGGTCATCTGCTATTTCAGTTTCTTCATATGCATAATTCTCCTAGAATGGGGGTTTGATTTGTTCCTGATCTATTAGGGCTCTTTGATCTCTTTGTCTAATCTGGGGAGGATTCCCTCTGAAGTTAGGATTTCTGATCTATGGACCTCCTTGAGGTTCTCTTGGTGGAGCCTTGTCAGCCAAAATCATTATTTCCATCATCATTTCCATTGTTTTAAGGTATTTATCTTGACATCTTATGAAGAAGAAGAAGGTTCTTCTTTGATGGTCACTATTCTTTCAACATTTATCTTTTCTCTTTTAGCCAACAAATTTTCTTCCACACTAACATCATTTCTTTGCATTTCTTCTAGAGTAGAAGGATTTCACTCTCTTAATTAACAAGACATTTTTTCATGAAAACCATCTGGGAATTTGATCAAAGCTAGTGCTGGTGGAGGTTGTATTGTTGCTGGAATAGAATTGTAAACGTTGTTAAATCTAGTGCAATAATATTGAACTGTTTCACCAGGAGCTCTCCTTAGACTGTCATATTTGGTTAGGATTTGAAGAGGATTCTTTTTAACTTCCCACGTTGTGAGAAAACTTTGGTGAAATTGTTGGAGATCTGCAATACTATCTGTTGGCAATGTCCTGAACCATTTCTTAACCTCTCTTGTGAAACTTTGTGCAAAGATCCTCATTCTCACATCATCATCATCAACTTCTTGTAAATATGAGAAGTCATTCATCCTGTCTATATGTTGTTGTGTTGTGATTGGCCCAGTGCTATCAAATTGAGGCATACACATATGATAATCCTGTGGCATGGAATTCAACTATGATGGTAAAAAAAGAGGGGCATAACTAGCTGCCATGACTGGTGAATGGGAAAAATATGACACTATAGTTGATGTGGATATTAGGGGTGGTAAAGAAGATGGAATTATGACTTTATGAGTTGGTATAAAAGGAATCTAGATGGTAGATGAAATAGGAATAGTGGAAGAAAGAGAAATTACAGAAGGAACCAAAGGTGAAGTAGAAGCTAAAACAACAGAACGCTGAGTTTCTAAAGATTCTTAAGCAATTTTGTTTAATTTAGTCACTATGTATTCAAGCTTTTCAACCTGTTGTAGAATGTCTTTATCAGATTTTGAAATAACAAGTTTTTGTAACCATAGGCCTTGCTATTTCTATATTTTGTATATAAATGTATGACTATTGAATGCTATTTAGTTTTATCATTTAGGTTGATTGATAAATTAGTGAACCGAAAGATATGTACTAGCTTAAAAAAAACTACACACATATATATATGGATATTGTTTTTATACATATATCAATTATAGGGGTTGATAACCCTAATGATATGAGACATGCTCGAATTAATACAAAATGTTCACATATGTCATTTTGATAATATATATATATATATATATATATATATATATATATATATATATATATATATATATATATTTACATATGCTATCAATCTTGGCAATGATTGAACCTTCATCAATCAAGGGAGGTACCAGAGACCATCAATGGACATAGGCTAAGAAAGAGGAGATAGATGCAAATAAAAAGGAATTTAAAGGTCTATCTCAATTTATAGCCATAATCAAGTGATGTGCCTAAGTTCAATATGTGAACTATGCCCTAATACTGAGTGTAGGGATGCTACATGTGATCCCAAATTTATTCTATTTATTTATTTTTTATTTGTTTACAAAACTATAAAATGTAATCACAGAAAATCCACAACTTCAATACTCAATTTACACTATCACTATTAAATCCTACAACAATTTACAAAGTAATAGTGTATGTGGTATAATGAATAATGATAAAAAAATTTAAATTTTAATGTACAATATTGCACACCAAAGGGAAACCATTCCCATGAAGTTTACAAATATTACATTGATAGTTGAAAGTCACTGCAACATCCATTGTATCAATATTCTAGTTACACATTTACTAGATAATACATAAAAACAAATATCAAGAGTTACCATTCACCTAATACAAGGTAGAATCCTTATTGTAGGTTATCACAATCCTCATTCCTTTCTCATCATCACTCCAATGATCAAATTTTTAAAATTCCCATGATGTTTGATTGAAGTTTCCAACTCACTTGGTTGTCCACCCTACCATTGCTAATGTACTCTCCTTCCCTTTGGCCCCTAAAACTACAGTGGGGATGTAGGAAGGAGGAGAGAATAATATTAGCCAATAGTAATTGGGGCCATAACCTTCATCTACTCACATCAACAATTCCTATCCTCCACACTTTCAATAATGCTCAAGATCAAAAATTTGCAAAAAATAGTTTCTAACATAAAAACTTACAATGTAACTACATCCATTCACCACTATAGAGCTCCAGGATGTCACCTTCATAAAAATGTGTTCCTTTTATAGAATATTTTAAGTGGGGATTAGATGTGACATTTGTTTTTATATGAAAATAACTAATTATCAAATTCCATAAACAAGATTATTCATCTAGCCACATGTCCTATCTTCAATTTGAATCTCATGTAAATTTCCTACTATTTTATTTAAATAAATATTTTCTCTCAACAAAGAGACATATGTTCCTAAATTTACTCCTAGATGTTCCATTATGCCCTCTTCCCTTTTGTTATAGACATTTTTGGGCACTGCAACCCCAATCATACATGTCCATAAACCAAGGGCTTCTAACTCCCTAAAAGTTTTGCTTCACACCCTAAAAGAACAAGGTCAGCTCATTACATCTTCTCCCAGAAGTTCTCCATGAAAAACTACTCAGAACTGGTCAAAACTGGACCATACAGGTTGCTCAGTGCTAAGGGTGTGATGCATCCCATCCGTTCAGTGTAAAGGGTATGATGCATACTAGAAAGCCCTTCTGTAGGGTGTTATGAGCGAGAGTGGAAAAATGGCAGAGAAAGTTTGCAAGGTGGATACTCAGGGAATCTTCCAGAAACTTCTCCAATGCCACTTGCCTCTCTGAATTCGCCCAGGGATGAGTAAGAGATCATGGATCTCCAAGTGGAACTAAGAACTATCAGAGAGAGGACACTAATCAAAAACCCAGTAGCTGACTCACCCCCCTGGAAACATCTATATATGGATCCCTCATCACAGAGATCCAAAGGCTAGAATCTTGTATTTTGTAAGGAAGTGTTGTTGGTTTCTTGGTTAAAATCATAGTGTTGGGTGATCTAAGCTTTTCATGAGGTGAAGAAGGGATTTCATGCTAGGAGGATGATGTTGGGTCATAAAAGTTGGTTGTAATCCACTTTACTATTCTTGATATTAATAAAGTTATTCAAGTTTTCCCCCACATTCTTGTATGTTTGATGATATATGCATTTGTGTGGTCAATATATATCTGGTCCTATATTGTTTATGATTGTAGATCTTTGTTCTTGGATAGTGTTATGCCGCTTTGACTCCACAAGTGCTCTTTGAAGCTGGGTATACGAAGGAGAAGTAGCAAAGATCTGTCAGAAGAGAGAGGAACCAAGCAAGGAACCAAGCGCAAGACTGAGGTTGGTGTCCTTTGTTCCCCTCTTATCTACTTCTCATAAAGGAAAGTGAAAGTAGTTTTAGTTTGTTTGTTTCTAAGATAGCTACCCGTCTTAGTGGGACTAGCAGCTCCGAGTGGACACTAGATTTCTCGATAACAAAATGGTGACTCCGTTGGGGAGTGAATAGCTTATTTGCTTCTCTATATTTGTTTGTTTTATAAACTTACAGATGGAGCCTGAAGTCAAGCTAGCTAGCCTTCAAATTGCATTTGCTATGCAAATGCAAAGTAGATCAATGTTGCTTCAGTCTATCTCCGGGTTTTGTTTATAAACTGAACAATTGATTTGAAAACATTCTAATTGCCCTGGTGGTGGCTCTAGTAACCTCTTTAGATCAACCCTTGTGATTTATATTTACTGAACATCACTTGCTCGGCCTAAATCCCTGAACTGAGCTACAAACTGTGATCAAAAACCAAGTTGAAGTGTTGTTCTGGTACCATCGCACCCTCTCTTCAAGGAAACCAGTATGCATCGTAGCCCCCGTGTGCAGTAGGTGGGATGCATCCCTGTTTCCCTGTGTAACAGGTGCGATGATTCAGAGAAGGCTAATTTTGCCTTCAGACTTTGGTTTTTCTTCACTCTCTTCAACTCTACTCAAGAGTTTTGTTGTCTGTGATCAGTATACCACTGTAGAAACCCCCTTCCTTTCCATCATTCCACCTCCATTGTGCAAAGAAATGTAAATGTTTTTATGTATTGTGTGCCATTTTCAGTTCTCTTTTAGAAATAAGTAGCGTAATCGAACTGTCGTTTCTTGATCTAGAAGTGTCACAAGTGTCGTTTTCAGTCATAGAAAGGAATCCTATTGTTCTTGATGGTCGATTATACCGTTACTCTTGTATTTGATTTGAATTAGTAGTTTTTCAAGTGTCGAAAGCAATTTTCAACTCAAAATCACAAAGTGTCGTCATTATCTTCCTTTCGTTTTGAAGAGAACTTTGTTAGTACTGTCGCTTTGGAAAGATAATTCATATTTGTGCTCAGCATTCTTTTTTCCATTCACACATTAAGAAAGTAAAAAACAAATACATGCATGTGCATTTGCATTTAGACTTCTTGTTGGTTTGATTTAGGACAGTGCATATAGTGTGTGCTCTGTGCTCTATGTTGAAAGAACCTCATTTCTCTTTCCTTAGTAGCTAGGATTTTCATTGCAAAAAGAAGATTAAATGATTGTTTATCATCTTAGACTGCATTTTAGGAATTATACATCTACATCATGCGGTGAACCTGAAAGGAAAATTTCTTAAGCAAGATCAACTGTAAAATAAATTCAATGAACATAAAAATGCTTTGGAACCTAACGCACAACATTTAGAAGTCTAGGCTAGAGATGTATTCCAGCGTCATAAAGCCTAGTAACTATCGCTTTCATTGCTGGTTGGGTGATTCCTCCTCTTTGAGACGACAAGTGCCAGTACGGACTTGTGCTCCCACGTACCGTCGAGTATATATTGGGAGACCACAATAGGCTATATCCTTTATCCTTAGGAAGCCGTGTCTACCGCCCTATCGATCGCAATGCACTGAACACAACATTTGGGAAGATTGACTGCCGTACCATAAAAATTATTCTGCAGTTTTGTGATTGGTTTGGTAATCCCTCTGTCTAGATTTCCAGAGTAGTCTCTTTCATTCCTTTTCAGACTCCTTAAAAGAAAAGGTCCATCTGAGCACTTGTCACTTCAGGCTCATTAAAAATCGAAGGCGACTAGAGTCATCTTTTGTTTTTTCTTGGCTCTTAAAAAGTGAAAAACAAGTTGTGTCAAAGCATCTAAAATTCATTTAATTTGGAAATATTTTCCCCCTTTTTATTTTGAGTTGATCAAGTAATCCACAATCGTGGAAGAAAGTCAATCAAACCCCGTTGTTCGCGGAGGTTTACGAGTCAGCCGTCTTTGACTCCAGAAACGAAACTATTCCAGACAAAGCGAACTCATTTAACTGGATCGAAGTCCCCTGGTTTGGTTGGAACAAGTACTCTCACATCGTCAGAGACTCTGGTTACTCTGAACATTTCTGGTATCCCTGCCTCTACGGAAGAAATTCTGCAACCACAAAAGGACATTACAACTGATCCTAGTGTGACGGTAAACACTTCTATTCCTAAACTGGCCCCATCTATAGTTGATTCGGAGAGTGTTATTCCCCGAACATCTGTCGTTGTAGAACCTATATCTTCTTCGACACCGGAAATATTTTACGAACCTGACGATCTACCTCTTCCACCTAGAGATTGTGGAGGATCCTCCATATAGTGCTCCATCGCAATTTGGAGCCGGGATCACCCTATATCCTTCTTCATCAGAAGTTAGTCTCCCACCATCAAAAGTTCTTGAAGAATCACTGGGAAGTCTTTTAGATAGACTAAATATGTCTGAACAACCATCGACATCTAGGAGTGTGTCATCTAACACAGCAATGGCAGAACATCCTGTTGCTACTCCGATAATGTTTGTCGGTGTACCGTCTGTCCCAACTAGCTCTCAATCCTTAAATGGAGTCAATCTAGGGGCTATTTCGATAGTATGGTCTGCTCCAGTTTATTTTTTTGGAATAGTATCTGGAATCTCTTATGTTGAAACTCAGCAAATTGATCCTTCGTATAGTCAATTTGGGCAATCCGGTCCCCAAAGGCAAATTACTCCTTTGAGCATTGGGTTACCGTCGTATGGAGGGCAGTATACCCTTTCATTGTCCCCTTCAGAAGAACAACCATACGAGAGTTCACAACAGAATTCAGGTTATGCTGGAATTACATCTAGAGGTTGGGTGCCAATCCTGCCTCAACAACCAAGAGTTGTATACTCGATGCAACAAAGTTTACCTAAGTCAAATATCCCCACTACACCAGTTATTATGACAGCATCGCAAGTACAAGCATTGACTGTTGTATGCCAACCTCAAGTTTCTCAAGTCGTAATACAACAACCCCTTGCCCCTGTGACACAACCGCAATCACCAACTAGTGGAATGACACAGGTTCAAATGGGTACCATAACCCCTCATCTTCGTCAAACAGTCAATACTGGACAACAGCTCATGGCTTCACAACCATGGCTGGTACAATACCAACAACTGCAATTCCAACAAGCTTACCGTGGATCTGAGCAACAAGTCTTTGCCAGTAATGGGCAGTCGTATATTCAAAACGGTCAACATCAACCATATCATAATGGTTATGCCCATCAACCTTACCAAAGTTACCAACATCAAATGCATTATGTTGGTATGCAAAGACCAACTTCTTAGGCAATCCCATCCTATCCTAGGTATGCTTCGCTGAACCTGAATCAATAGCTACCTTTCGTGGTGACTTTAGAGTTACCAGAGCTAAATCGACTAACGAACGATCCAATTTCTTACGCCCCTTGGTGGCCTGCAATTCCGCACAAACGTCTACCATATATTCCTAAATTTAATGGAAATCCGGGTGAAGACCCGTCGAATCATGTGATGACCTTTCATCTGTGGTGTTCATCCAACACTCTCAACGATGATTCGATCAGGCTTCGCCTTTTTTAGTAAATGTTAACTGGTCCGGCAGCAAAATGGTATATCGAATTGCCTAGAGCTTTGTTTGATAACTTCAGTGCCCTAGCCACAACCTTTTTAACCCATTTTCAGTTACCCATAAGGTACGAAATGGGAACAGAGCTTCTTACCAATTTCAAACAAATGACGACCACTCACATATCCGATCATATTCATGAGTGGCGATGTCATCGTAGAATGGTAAAAACATATGTTCCTGAACAACTGTTAGCTAAATGGTTTATTAAGTCATTGTTACCTTCTATTACAGAAGATGTGGTGAAGGGAGGAGTCGTCACTGAAGAGAAAGTTATTGCTTGTGCACAATATCTAGACTTGATTTATACTCATTCTGGCACACTCTACGATAAAATCCCCGATGCTCCTAGACCGAAATCTTCCGTTCCTCCTAGATCAAAAAAAGACTCTCATGACGGTGATGGCGTGATAGGTACGAATAGCACGAAAACCGTAAAGGCTACGTCGAAGAAGGCCCGTACGGTTTCAAGTCAAAATGAAAAAGAAGAACTTCTTGCCTCAGAAGTAAATGCCGTGTCGACTGACAAAGGCAAAGAACCCAACCAGGAGGCAAGAAGAAAAAGAAAGGGAAGAAGAAGAAGCAGGAGGAGTCATCTCATAAAAAATCTTCTGCAAACCCTTCTGGGAAAAGGAAACCCCCTGCGAGGTGTCAAATATGTGATGAGGATCATCGGATGAGAGATTGTCCGCATAAAGTTGAGATTAAGAAATTATTTAAGAATTCAAAAACTTCAGCGGTACTGACTGATCCGTTTCCGAACCCAAAAACCAATCTGGTTGCCAGCGACAATGCTTCCCAGTCCCAAGTCCTTATGTTGTCTGTTTCAAAGCAGCAAAATGATGCTCTGATATCAACAAGGAATAAAGATTACAAGAATCCATAGCTGTCGAATAACAAGGCTAATGATCAACCTAGTAGTTCAACGACAACTTCGACCGAAGTTGTGCCACCCATCATTCCTGAGCTAACGATAAAGCCACCAAATGGAGTAGTACACAAATCGTTGTTTAATCCTCGTGCTAGAGCAGCACATCATTATAATATAGCGGAGGATCTGGCCCAATCGCCGTCCGCTATGTTGACACTTGAGGTACTGCAAAATTGCCCCTCCCAAAAGCAAGCTTTATTATCGGCGATAGGTGGGATTGACCCAACGGATTCCAATCTTGTGTCCTTTAATCACAAAGGATATGACCCTCAGTTACCAGCTCAACTAGCTTTCCTCATTCAAGTGAAAGCCATCAACAAAACTGTTCATCGAACAATTATTGATGAGGGGGCATCTACATGTATTATGTCGATGAGTTGCTGGAAAACTTTAGGATCTCCACCCTTGTCATGATCATCGATGACATTAAAAGCATTTGATGGACGAACATACACCCCATATGGGATTTTAAGTAACTTGCAAGTCGAACTGGGGGGAAAAACAGTAGAAATTGATGTTGAAGTTATCGACGAAAACCTCGATTACAACATCCTACTGGGAAGGCCCTGGATATACGTCATGGCTGCTGTTGTGTTGACCTACTTCAGGAAGATTGCATTTCCCTTCCAAGGAGGAATTACAATCATCAACCAACAAACATTTCTCCCCAACAATTCACAAGTTACGGGAAGCATTTCGATGATCCACGGAAGCCCTCATTCACTTCAAAATATCGGAGTAGGCCTACTAAAAGACCCTACAATGATGGGTACTTTTTCCCTACCGCCTCCAAACAATCTGGCGGAAGTGGCCATGATGGGAACCTACAATATGATATCTTCTAGGTTCGGAAGATTCCTGAACATTTTGATAGCATGGATCATCGCCATTTTAGAAATATTGTAGCAATCAATTTTCTTGGCCTGGGGGGCAAACCCAAATCAACGCTCATTGAGTGTTTGGATAGATAGGTCTAAGGAATATGGCACCTCTTCAGATCCTTGGTCACATGTACATTCTACAGACGAAGGAATCATTCAGTCAATGATGATAGGAGAGGTACCATGGGAAGATTACCACCATCGTTCTCATCTTCTGAATTATGATGAATATTATTCCAGCGACCTTAATCATGCTTCAAATTTTGATTTTCTATCAAATACTGTAAATACAGTGGATTCCGAGGACAATTCTTATCTCGTGTCGACCTCGTTAAAAATGAAACAAGGAGTAATGAGGATAGTTCTTTTACTATGTCAACCTCATTAAAAAATGAAACAACTCCCTTTCAAAATCGAGTCTTCGATTATGATCTCGTATATCCAAGTCGAGACTTTCAAAGATCTTGGAGGTAAACCTTCATTCCAACCACTGCATTGAATGCAATGAAGATTGGAGGGCATGCACCTCGATTTGCGTTATTATGCTGGGGGCATGCAAACTTATCACGAGTAGTATTACCGCAGGGTTCAAGCTCATTAAAAAATAAACCCGGCATGAGCAGTGTTACCGCAGGGTTCAAGCTTGTTAAAAAATAAGCCCGCCACAAGCAATTTTTATGTGAAGTTCAAGCTCGTTAAAAATTAAACCTAAGCAATGAGCAAATGTTTCCCCCAAAGTTTATGCTCATTAAAAAATGAACCCATCTCTGGTAAATAACCATTGTGAATGCATTATCATCATCTTTTGAGCCTTGGTCGTGTTCTCATCATCACCTCCACTCTGTGTTAGCCGATCATACACCTCCATTTGATTGTTTACCCTTTTGAGGAACATCTACGATGAGTGATTTTGTTAGCCATCCTTGTGACATTGTCGTGATTGGAAAATTCCAAACCTTACCTGGAATCAGCTGCTACCCGAAATCATCACTCGTTCCTCAAAAAATGAGTCTCCTTTAAGCTCTTTTCACCTGACTCGTAAAATATTGAAAGATTGTCGAGCGATTGGCCTCTCCAACTCGTTAAAGCTACTGAAAGTGTTATCCCTCCTCTAGATTTTAATATTTTTGGACTCGAGGGATTATTACACAAAAATATCAAGCGCTTGTCTTGTTCGGCTCGTTAAAACTATTGAAAATTCACCCCTTTCGTATTATTTTATACTTTTTCGGACTAAAGGGATTATATGATGAAAAATGATTATTGGAGTTTCCTTTCCATCCCTTTTCAGACTCTCTAAAATTGAAAAAGGACCGAGTTATCATTGTCGTTAAACTCATTAAAATCAATAGCGACAAACTTGTCATATAGACAAGAACGAGTTTCACTGTTGCTAGGCTCATTAAAACATAGCGACGGGTTCGCCCGAAGGGCGAATTATAGAACAAGCATATGTTATCCTCCTCAAGCTTGATAAAAATAAAGAGGTACTGGTCATCAATGACTGGGGGAAATTGGGAAGAAAACTTGGAAAAACTTTTTTGGTAGCAAGTTGCTCTTGAACATGACACTTTCACTCCACGTCTGAGTCGGGTTGGGTTATTTCGTTCACCAATCGTATCACCATTGGTCCATCGTACCATCCATATTTGGGGTTAATGCTACCAATCCATTTCAGTGTCACCGGTATTTTCAAGAGAAGTCACTCAGAGAATTCACCTGTGTCATGTCCACTGCAGTACATTCACACTCCATTCTTTCATGACCGCCACCCTGAACCTTGTATCATCAGATCGTTTTCACCTCCAAATTCATTTGCTCCATTACATGTCATAGATGTGGGATTCATTAAGGCCCTCCTATAACGGGTCACTTCTTGTCGACATCAACTCATTATCCAAGAAGTCAACCTAGGAACAACCCTTTCAGTACTTTGAAGCTTGCATGCCTTAATGACAAGTTTCTCACTTTCGGCGATAGGTTTACATCAATGGCCTTCGACTGAAAGATTTTATGTGGTGTTTGAAGCCAAGTCCTTTTTCACACCATGTGAATTGTACTGTATTACCTTGAGGGTCATCATCATTATCAGTGATTCTTCTCTCGCCTCTTAACAACTTACATCATTGGCTGGTAATCAGGTGATGTCTTTCCATGTTCGACTCTAGAACATCTTTCACATGGATCGACCTGTACTCTAAGAGAAGATTGAACGAGTTTGAAGACCCTAGATCTAGTTTTATCGATCCAGGCTACGATATATTTAGGAATATAAAGACATCAAATGTACATCATTGTTGAAAAAAAGATCATCTGAATCAAAGGATGATGGCTCCATCCGAATCATCAGTCTGCTACATAGACGGTTGTTTGTCCTATGTAAATGAAAATGAATTTATAAAGCTGAGCATGGGAATGCCCGCCTCAGCCAGATCATGAAAATATTATGAAGATAATGTATTGTATTGTATCTTATTATAGGTCCCCTTCCAACTCGAAAAAACTTCAGATCCTCATGATAAAGCATTTCACCCGACATCAAAATATTAACACCCTCATGCTTTAGGGGGCAACTGTTATAGAAATTTTTAGGTACTGCAACCCCAATCATACATGTCACTAAACCAAGGGCTTCTAAGTCCCTAAAAGTGTTGCTTCACACCCTAAAAGAACAAGGTCAGCAGATTACATCTTCTCCCAGAAGTTCTCCATGAAAAACTGCTCAGAACTGGTCAAAACTGGACCATACAGGTTGCTCAGTGCTAAGGGTGTGATGCATCCCACCTGCTTAGTGTAAAGGATGTGATGCATACTGGAAAGCCCTTCTTTAGGGTGAGATGAGCAAGAGTGGACAAATGGCAGAGACAGTTTGCAAGGTGGATACTCAAGGAATATTCTAGAAACTTCTCCAATGACACTTGCCTCTCTGAGTTCTCCACAGGACGAGTAAGAGATCATGGATCTCCAAGTGGAACTAAGAACTATCAGAGAGAGGACACTAGTCAAAAACCTAGTAGCCGACTCACCCCCTGCAAACATCTATATATGGATCCCTCATCATAGAGATCCAAAGGCTGGAATCTTGTATTTTGTAAGGAAGTGTTGTTGGTTTCTTGGTGAAAATCATAGTGTTGGGTGATCTAAGCTTTTCATGAGGTGAATAAGGGCTTTAATGCTGGGAGGATGACGTTGGGTCAGAACAATTGGTTGTAATCCTCTTTTCTATTCTTGATATTAATAAAGCTATTCAAGTTTTCCCCCTCATTCTTCTATGTTTGATGATATATGCATTTTTGTGGTCAATATATATCTGGTCCTATATTGTTTATGATTGTAGATATTTGTTCTTGGATAGTGTTATGCCACTTTGATTCCACAGGTGCTCTTTGAAGCTGGGTAGACGAAGGAGAAGCGGCAAAGGAAAGTTGAGTTTGTAACAATTGGAAATATTAATAAAGAGAAGTTTCACATCATTTCTGTGTATTTATTTCCTCTTTTATGCATATGTTACACTAGTTATACATTGCACTTTTAATGCTTATCTGATGCACGAATATGTATAAATGTGTTGATTAATTAAATGCAAGATACAGTATCTGTTTATGTGAAGTTAAGTAATGTTTGTCAAGAAGATAAGTAAGATACATGGTGTAGTTTAGGAAATAGTGCAGGTCGCTACCATAGCAGTGCGAAAGAATATCAACCCCTGGTTAAGGTTGTGTGAAAGTAGATGATAACAGATTGCGAAGGTATTGAAGGTTAGAATAGTACGCAAAGTGACTTGCATGAAGGTAGGCATAGTTGGACTAAATTGACACCACAGACTTCTCAAGGGTTTGGAAACTTGGTTCCAGCATCCCCCCATACCGCTTTGGGTGAGACTTCAGTCTGCGCTCTGCGGGCTGATGTTGAAAGGACCAATAGTGTAGGGATTTGTTTGGCTAAATAACTCTGAACCTGGGTCAGGCCCTGGTAAGCCAAAAAATGGTTCCATTGTCGGGACTGGAATCTGCATAGAGATGTCTAATGTTGTATCATTGGAATCCAACTAAGAAAGAAATTGAAGGCTAGTTGCATAGAAGAATTCACAAGTTCACAACGCAGGAGAATAGGAACCCATGACTATCAAAAGAAGAGTGGTTAGACTACTACCTATACACAGATCCACAAAATCTTCTTCACATCCTTCCCTACTAAGCTATATGAGTGGATTGTGAAGCTAGCAGATAGCCAAGGAAGGTGGAAACTTAACAGTCCTATTGTGTGGACCCCAAAGTTAGTCTGAAGGTTGGAAGCATCAGAGGATAAGATTGCACACACCGTTGATCATTGGCTCGATCAGATTATAGGAGGATTCATTACTGAGTTCGTGTTCGACACCTCAGTCAGCTATAGCGAGGTAGAGCGATGCTTTCTCAAAGGACCGCGAGGTAAGTATGTAAAGTCTTTAAATACTTGGATTAAAATGCTATTGTGCAAAAAGAGGGTTATTCAGCTACCTTGATGTTAGGGGCTACACGAAGTGGAAAAACCTATAAGAACGAAGGAAATAAGGGACTAGAAAATATCCCTTTGATTTCATCTCCATGAGGGGACAAGGAAGAGCTCGCGAAGATCTCTCCACAAAGTGCAATCCATCTGATAAGGCAAAGAATTCCACGAATACCACCTCCACCTACACTGCCACCATCTTCACCAACATCACCTCCATCTTCACCCGTACCACCTCCACCACCACCGTGATACAATATGGCAAGCACAGTGAAGTTGCCTATGTTCAAAGGATTAGGAAACGAGGATCTGAACCAATTTTGGTTCGTTATAAGGGCTGTATGGGAAGCACAAGGAGTTACAGATGAAAATATAAAGAAAGCAACACTAGTTAGCACCTTCTAGGATCGCACGTTGTCCTGGTATATTAAGCACTCCAATGATAATCCAAATGCAGGAATCACGGATATTAAAGTAACACTAAATAAATAATTTAGCAAGCCGAAGTCTGAAGCACAGTCGATCGTTGGATTCAAAGATATCACGATACTACTAGGCGAGACTCCTTGGGAGATGGATCAAAGGCTAAAATGTATGATTCGCGAAGCTAATATGAATCTGACAGATGGACAACACCGCGAATGGTTTGTAGCTTTGCTAATGCCACATTTAAGGAGTGTGCTATCACAGCAGAAGATAACGACTCATGCAGAGGCCTTAGAGATTTCAATGAGGCTGCATGAGACCCCAACACAGGATCCCAAATTGGGAGTTCAGCAGATCCATGTGCAGCTAAAGACTTTATGGCTTGAGATGCAGAGTCTGAAACAGGATAGGACAGCTCGACCAGAAGTACGCGAAGAGTTATGGTGTGTAAAATGCAAGGGTCAGGGTCATGACAAGGACCACTGCGCAGTTTTCACAAATTACCTCGCAGGAGGAGGACCAATGCATTTAATGCTGGAAGCACAAGCTAGACCTAGCGTGGTGCCTACTTTGTGGTGCATGATTTGTCAAATAGCTGGAAAGCATGCCACAAACAACTGCCACTTGTTACATAAGTATACACAAAATTCACAACAATTGTTTTGCAACTTTTGTAGATCGGTGGGAAACGATGAGCGCACTTGTAGAAGCTATGAGTTAATGATGCATAGAACTCCCGCCTATAGAGTTCAAGCGAAAAACATAGCCCCTTGACTAGACTACAGGAATGGTGTGAATGAGATTTCAGGGGCACGGACAAGGTCGAGGTGGAGGAGGACCTGAAAGAGGTCACATATAGTTGATATGCTACAATTGCACAGGGACAGGACATTATGCCCATGATTGCACAAACCCAACGCGCCTATCATGTTTGTATTGCACATTGTTTGATCATGACACAAAATATTGTCCCACATTGATAGTTAGGATACACGAAAAAGGAGCGCTACCGTCTCCTCCAACTTAGAACCTGCAGATGATGAGGTCTAAGCCATGCAAGGAAGATCCAAATGTGAACATTGTGCTCCAAACTGGAATCGCAATGGGAGATGACAAAGGCAAACAACCAAAAGATAATACTTGGGTTCACAAAGCTCTGACGAAAGAAGTGGATTTTGATTTGGAGCACACTCAGGAAACCTTCATGGAAGCTAAGAAGAGCTTCGTTGATGCCTTCACTTCAGGAAGAAAAGATAGACCAGAGCCAAAGATGGACCCAGCCATGCTCACAACATTCCTGGAAACATGTATGAAGTTACTGCGTGATAGTAAGGCTGTAAAAGGATTACAAGAACTCATTAACAAATGCATTGGGACTGTGCCAGGAGAACTGCGTGTAGTCCAGAAGATTGGAAAGCATAAAACAAGAACAGGAAGAGAAATGAGACTAACCACGCAGATTGGAGAATATGAGATGGATCAAGTCATCCTAGACTTAGGATCAGATGTGAATGTTCTGTCAAAATAGACATTGGAGCGAATGGGGAGACCTATACTGCAGTGGTCTCCAATTCAGCTAAGAATGGCGAATCAACAGAAAATAATACCCATGGGATGATTGCATGGAATAACTGTAGATATTGAGGGAGCCAGCATGCTAGCAGACTTTGAAGTAATAGAGATTGTTGATGACAACAATCCCTACCCCACTCTCTTAGGAATTGATTGGGCCACTGACATGAATGGGGTGATTAATCTGAAGAGGCACAAGATGATTTTTTGAGAAGAATTCACTACGGTAATTATACCCCTAGACCCTATTGAAGGATCATGTTATATGGAGCCAGTGTGCGACTATGAAAGTGATGATGATTTGGACTGCATCTACAAGATAACAACGCGAGAGAAAGGCCACGCAAATCCCACCGTGGATGGGTGGATTCATGGGAGCATGAGAGTGTTAGCCTCCTGTTGCAACAGGTGTTCATATTTCATGATTGACATTTTTACATGCCAAATATGTCATCTTTCATGCTGCAAGGTTCCATATTTCCAAAAGAGGCCAAAGAAAAGGCCATGAAAGTGTGCCAGTCCAAGTGCCACTGTTGTATTCCAATTTTGATGACTTAACTATTTTTGAAGAATGTTCTATAAAAGGGAGGGCCAAACAGTTTAATCTTGGCCCCCCTAGGTTTCAATTTCTTGTTTTAGAATATAGAAAATTGATATCTGACCAAACAGCTTAATCTTGGCAGATTTGTAGATAGGCAGAGAATCAAAGGAGCCCAACTGTTTAATCTGGGCCCTTGGCAGAAATAAGGGTAGACTTAGATAGGAGGGCAGTCAAAAGAAAAATTGTAAAGCAGGGTCTGCAAGTCTAAGTGTACCCACCCAAAAAGAAGAAAAAATGTTAGGAAGGTAGGTTGGGTAGGTAGCTGTGTGGTTGCAGAATCATGGCTTGTGATCCATTTCATGTTGTCGAATGTCATATTTATTCAGATCACAAGTTGAAGGCAGTTTTCATCTCGAGGAGCTCAAGATGGATATCTCTAACTTCCCCATTCTCCCTTATCCCCAAATCACTCACTAACTTCCTTGAAGAGGTCAAGATCTGCTTGATTCCTCTTAGTTTCATCATTTTCCATTATATTTTCCTGAGTAAAGGTCCTGTTTGCTTAGGAGTCCTATTGTTTCACTCTATGAGTCACTTTTCCCCCAAAATAGCCTAAGGTCACATACTTAGCGCTTTCTGGTCACCTCCACATTAACTACTAATTCTATTATATAGCTCCCTATCTATCCCCCCTTCCCCGACACTATATCCCTATTGTATAAGTTATGGGAAATAACAGTCCATCTGGAGCTGTTAATTAGCGCCATGTCGTGGAGTTACTCTGACATCTGGTCATAATAACAACCAGTTCCTCTAAATCCTAACCCTGAAAAACCTATTTTTTCGTCTTTATTCTAAAGTTTTGCCTCTAAATATCTACCTCGGTGCTTAAAACCCGCAAAAACCCACTTTCCTAAGGTTTTAAACCCCCCCCGCCATACAAAAAATTAAATATAGCGGGCGGGTCCCCGCCCTAACCTTCCGTCACCTTACCTGTTCCGTACACCGTTAGATCTGGCCCGCCCAAGATCTACGGTGGGCGGGTGTTTTCTCATGCCAACAGCCCGAGGGTTAGCGTCCGGGAGTTCGGTGGTTTTACCGTGGTACTCCTGCCACGCGTCGCTCTCCCGGTTGTGGCGGAGCCCCTCTGACATTACCACTTTTGCTCCAAGGTGGTGTGCCCGAAACCGCCAAACCGCCCTCCCCTAGGTGACGTCAGCGCCACGTCCTCCGCCCAGTGACGTCATCCTACCACATCATCTGCCTGCGTTGGCCTCCTGCCACCATACTGCCAAGTCACTGCCACCGTGTAAATTCCACGTCACCTGCCGTACATGCTGACATCACCATGCTAACATCACCCTACCACATCACTGTTGTACTGGGTCCCACCCACTGACATCATGCTGACGTCACGCTGACGTCATTCTAACGTCATCAGCAAAAAAGGCGCGAAGGAGAAAATCGTGCTTAGGAAGCCCGGATTCAAATTCTGAGGTAGTTTTTCATGCGCGATTAGCGCCTAGCACTAATCGCGCATGGCTACGGGAAATGGGCCAAAGTGGAAAGACCCTCATCGCGCAGCCCCCAGCAACCCTGAAAGGCGCAGAATGACCCGTTTTCTTCGCGAAGCATTTAGAAAGGGGAAAACGCGGTTTTTAAAGCAAAAGAGGGCTGAACAACGGCCATTAACTATTGATTTGACAATTTCATACACATTGAAAGAGAGAAATGGCCCGATTCAACTGCAAAAGAGTATCAGAGGAAAGATGGAGCAGTAAAGAGTATCAGTTGGATGTTTTAATCAAAATCTTCATTTCCCAAGGTAGCTTAGCATTGAATGGCCTCCAACAAAGTCAAATAAAGCGGTGTAAGCCCATTAAAGATCTCAAATCACGGTTAAAGCATTTAAAGCCGTCGAACAACAATGGATCAAAGCCCAAAGCATAGTTATTGCAGAAACACTGCACCAAGCCACCAAGGACAACACATTAACTCTGATTTGATACGGCTGCCCTCAGCGCAGCTCAAAGATATTTTCTTGCATCTATTTCTGGATAGGATTAGGTTAAAGTAATCATTTTCTTTCAGACCTGTTTAGGTCAAGTTGTAATAGGCAATTTTGGATATTTTTTCCCTATTTATACCACCCTCTAGATTGTTTTAAGGGTTGGTTGGCTGATAATCTTCATTAGAGACTCGCACTGGATATCTGAGATGTTTTATTTAATCAAAGATTGCTGAAAAGCTTTGGAGGAATGACTTTCTGCTCTGTGTCTAATGGTCTGAAGAATTGAATGTGGAATTCTTGTGCTGCAGTATGAATCAATAAGTGTTTCTTACCTCTGTTATTCCAATTTCACATATGCTTAAGTTACAGAACAAAGGATTGGTTTATAATTTGCTTAGCTACACTCTATGCTCAGTTTCTATGGCTTCTTAATGTTTTCTTCTTGAATTAGGCATAAATATGAATTCTGTTATGGCCCATGTTTGACCTTTTTCACATATGAATGACTGTTATCTAGGAATTCTTAACTGCTCTTAGATAGGGCTCATTTATCTTCTTTCTGCTAACCTGAATGAGAGGTTCTTAATTGCCCCTCATTCCTTAGGCTTTAATCCATCTTTTTACCTTGAATGATTGTTTGATATGCAGCTAGCTTGCTCCATATTCCTTCTTGTGACCAAGAAAACGCACCAGCAGTCCTACTCCTTGACTCCACGCCCAATGGTTCTGAAACTTTCATGCTATCCCTGCCTCTTTACCTGAAAGTATCATCCTTCCCACCAAAAACTAAACAAAACCCCCTTGAACTTAATAGCTAGCCTATGATCATCTTCAACAAAGCTAAATCAGAAAGAGAGAGCCCTCTCTGATTGCAGGTGGGCTAGAACCTGCAGTCCAAAGATTGGTCTGTGGTTACCTCAGCCGTATCCTTTTGCGCTGATCAAAAGGACAACCTGAGTGATAACATAATGGTGACTCCACTCGGGAAGATCCTCAGTTAATTTCATAATATAGGTTGGAAAAATCCATTGGGGATAAATCGATTTTCTAATTGCTGTATATTCCTTAAAACTACATATGAAGCCTGAATATCAGCGAGGAAGCCTTTGAAACTGTTTTTGCTTTGCATTAACAGAAGTAAATAAAAGCTGCTTCAGTCAATCTTCATGCTAGTTTTAAACTATACACAGCTATTCCAAAATCGGATCAGTTCCTTGCTAATTCCAAAAACATTCACACAAAATACCAAAACAAATTCAGAATCTGGCTCCCAAAAGGAATTCTCGTTATACTAGGTCAAATCCAGACCCAAATCCCCCAGCTGCTTTTGAAAATCTGAACTTAATCCCAAAGATCCTTAGGAAGCAAGAAAGACAAGAAGATTTTGTTGATAATAGCCCTGAAGCAATTCACCCTAGTTGTGTTCCAAATCCTATCAAGGTTTTATTTCATTCAACCCCTATTTCCACTTGTTCATCATCCACATCTCAAAGCACTCCTTCCACACCTCCATTCACTGCACATACTCCTATTACCACTATTGTTGTTGCAGCTATTCCAGTTGTCCTTGTTGTTCCTGTTGTTCCTGTTTTTCCTGTTGTTCCACTTATCCTTGTGAATATGGCCAATAGATATGCACCCCTGCAACTACCTGCTAATCCTGGGGCTTTGCCACAAGATTACCAAACTAAAATCACATATTTTGATAGTACCGGTCCTTGCACAGCCCTACAGCATACCAAGAAGATGCAAGACTATTTTGAGAACTACGAGATAGATGATGACACCGTAAGAATGAAAATTTTTGTTCAAAGTTTAACAGGTGATGTAAGAACCTGGTTCAGATCACTTGCTGCAAATTCTATAACCACTGTGGATGAGCTTTACCAATCCTTTACCAACAGATGGGAGAAAAAGAAAGACCCCTTGCACATACTAGTTGAATATGATACAATTAAAAGAGGTCCTCAAGAGACTGTTTTGGAGTACTGTGCAAGGTTCAATAATGTCTATAATGCAATACCACAGAACTTAAGACCACCACCTGACCTTGCCTTGTATAAATTCCCTGATGGATTCGACCCGGATATGGCATACCAGTTAAAGGAAAGAGCCCCTCAAACCCTTGCAGACATGCAAAATGTTGCTGTTAGCGTAGAGGCCAACCTAATTGCCAAAAGAAACAGAGCTAGAATGGAAATAAGAACCACCTTCAAGGAAGAACCCTCAGCCTTAGAGCAAAAGCTTGATGCT
Organism: Pinus tabuliformis; assembly: GCA_031772625.1. Lineage (NCBI taxonomy): Eukaryota > Viridiplantae > Streptophyta > Pinopsida > Pinales > Pinaceae > Pinus > Pinus tabuliformis. The sequence goes on from CM062818.1 coordinate 1,474,628,022, forward strand.
ATTATCAGTGGCATGCAAAGGCTGGGAGACAGAGTAGAGAGTGTTGAGAGGAAATCATCATGGGAAGGACAACAATCCAATACCATAAAGAACCCAAACTTTAGGAAAAAGTAGAACACAAATGCTGGTAGGTCAAGCCCAGACCATGACATAAGACCCCCTTTCCAAGAAAACTATGCTGAGGCATCCACTTCTAGTGAACCCATAGAAGACACTCACACGAATATGATGGATCTAAAGGGTGAGCATCAAACTTTCCTGAGCCAAGAAGACCAAGATGAGCATGACTATAGTTAATTTTAGACTAAGTCTGGTGAGTCTTTTGATTTTAAATAAGGTTATGATACTGTTGTGTATGAAGTACACAAACAATATAAGCTGAGAACTAGGACCATTGATATTTCTGAACCTAGCAAACTAAAGGATGCCAAACAGCCCAACAAGATTAAAGGCAAGGCTGTTATAACAGAACCAACTGATATACTTGTCCCAAACCGCATCAAGTGACTATAGAAGACATAACAAAAATGCAGCCTTCTATTGATCAGCCTCTGCCACCTTCTTGCTTTGAGCAAAATTCGACCAGTGTTCCAAAAATCTCTCCTAAAACAGAAAAACCGCAAGCAATCAATTCCCATAACGCTGATAAACAAGAGAAAATCGTTGATAATTCAAATGAAGAAGAAAAAACTCCCATTATCAACACCAAGACTCCATTGGAAAAGCAATTTAATTTAGAGGCAGAGATTAGAAAACTTAAGATATCCATCCCCCTCTGAGAACTTGCCAAACATGATGTGTATAGGCAACAAATTCAAAGATCACTTCAAATCCCAGAGAACAAGGATGATGTAAATGTTTTAGATGATACCCCTGAACTGCTGTTTGGTCCAGAAGTTAATGGAAAGTCAACATATGGACCTATTTCACCCTTTTATGTCAGTTTGCATATACATGACAAAGTTTTGCACAACGCTATGTTTGACTCAGGAGCATCGCACAATCTTATGCCCAAAGCAGTTATGGAAAAGCTGAACCTTGATATCACAAGGCCCTACAAAGATTTATTCTCATTTGACTCAAGTCAAGTCAAATGTTTAGGCCTCATCAAAGACTTGTGTGTCTCCTTAGTCCAATATCCCAACAAGACCATCCTCATGGATGTGGTGGTGGCTGACATCCCACCAAAGTACGATATGCTCCTATCAAGATCATGGGGAGCAAAGCTCCAAGGATCCCTTCAATTAGACCTCTCCTATGCCACTATTTCAGTCTTTGGGCAACCAAAGAGACTATACAGAGAAACACTCATGAAATATGTGGTAAGTAGTGAGAGAAAGCCTGAAAATTTTCCCATTTACTCAATCCATTCCGATATGGATTCTTTTATTTTGTTTAATGATGAAACAGGTCCTCCCACTGATGATGAGCCGTTGGCTCTAGAACAAGACATACACATCAATGAAGAATCGGTGGCCCATACTAATAAAATTGTCAAAACAATCAAGGCAACCAAATTACGAGAAGAACCTCCCCAAATAGAAATTTCAAATCTGTCCAATCCTGAAATGGCTGAAACTCTTAGTACTAACCACAAGCAATAAATCACATGGTATTTAGAGTTTGATGGCTCTGTTAACAAATTAGGAGCAGGGGCAGGTGTATGGATTCACAACACACATAACAGTCATGCAGAAGGCCATGACTACAGACTAAATTTCAAATGCACAAACAACATGGCAGAGTATGAGGCTCTGCTTCTAGGCCTTAAACTGCTCAAAGCTCTAGGAGCTGCAAAAGTGTTTATTCTAGGTGACTCTGATTTAATCATACAAAGACGAAAGGTAACTTTGTTACTAATGACAATAGAATGAGGGCCTATAGGACTGCTTCCACTAATATACTCAATGCATTCACTGAATCCAAGCTTGCCAAAATCTCAAGAGATCATAACATTCATGCACACAGCCTAGCCACTTTTGCTAGTACATGCAAGCTTCCCTTTGAGCCAAACCACTACTTTACTGCTGAGATAAAACATAGGCCTACTATCCCAAATAATGTTAAAGATTGGCAAGTATTCAAGAATTATGCCCAGATTAACAATTTCCTTACTCTTGAGCATGAGTTTTCAAATATTAACATTGACATGGATGCTATGATGGATGAACAACAACAAACAAATGAAAATCAGCAGGATGTAACAGCTGTAATAGCCAAACAAATCCTAAACCCAACTGTTTTTGACAATACAAACATAGAAGAGCTGAAACAGATGCATTTGGAGGAAATTGCCAAAACAGAGGCAGAAATCATTGACTTAAAGGATAAATTTTTGCCTACTGGCCTAACTCCATTAGAAGACATGTTTGATGCAAATGATGTTCCTAAAAAACCAAAAATGCAACCATTGAATTCTAATATAGAGGAACACAACATTGGGACAACAGAGAAGCCAAAAATGATCAAACTGTCCAAAAATTTGCCACCTGATCAAAAGCCCAAGTATATTGATTTATTTAAAGAATTCCAAGATGTATTTGCTTGGTGTTATGAGGAATTGAAGTCCTATGACACCTTAGTAATCCAACACACCATTCCCTTAAAACAAAACCAGAAACCCTTCAAACACAAACTGAGGAGAATCAACCCTATGCTTCTTCCCCTGATTGAGAAGGAAGTAAAGAGAATGTTTGAAGCAGGTATAATAGCACCCATCAGATTTTTTGAATGGGTGTCTAATCTTGTTCCCACAAGAAAAAAGACAGGTGAGATTAGACTCTGTGTAGATTTGAGAAATTTAAACCAAGTCTCCCTAAAATACCACTATCCCTTGCCCAAGATGGACCACATCCTACAAAGAGTAGTGGGGTCATCTAGAATCTCTTTGCTAGATGGCTTTTCTGGTTTCAATCAAATACTTGTTCACCCGGATGACCAAGACAAGACAGCCTTTACCACACCGTGGGGAACATTTAAGTATTTAAAGATGCCATTCGGACTTAAAAACGCTGGTGCTACCTTTCAAAGAGCTATGGATATTGCATTTTCCAAGGAAATACATGATTTCCTAGCGGTCTACCTTGACGACTTGACTCCATTTTCTAAATCTGATCAGGAGCACCTAAAACATTTGAGGCAAATATTCATGACATGTAGAAAATATGGCATTTCCTTGAATCCCAAGAAGTCTCTTTTTGGCCTTGAAGAAGGAAAATTACTTGGCCACATCATACCAAAGGATGGGATTAGAATTGATCCTAAAAGAATTCAAGCCATCCTACAAATCCCATATCCAAGAAACATCAAGGAGCTGCAAGCTTTCCTTGGAAAGATCAATTTCCTAAGGAGATTTATCCCAAATCTAGCCGAGCTGATAAGACTGTTAAGCAACATGTTAAAAAAGGATGCCAAGGTAAAATGGTCTCTTGAGACTAAGCAAGCCTTTGAGAGCATCAAAGCTGCCTTAACCCAAACCCCTATCCTCACCAGCCCGCAGTTTAACAAAGATTTTATCATATTTTCTTTTGCATCTGATCATACTGTAGCTGCTATCCTCTTGGAAAAGGATGAACAGGGAGCTGAAAAGCCAATTGCATTTTTCAGCCGAGCCTTAAGAGATGCCCCTTTGAAATACCCAATCATGGAAAAGCAGGCCTATGCCCTTGTCAAGGCCATCAAGGATTTTAGAGTGTACATTTTATATTCACATGTGATTGCCTATGTCCCAAGTGCTGTTGTAAAAGACATACTAACCCAAGAGGGATTAGAAGGCAAAAGAGGCAAGTGGATTGCGAACATCCTTGAGTATGACATAGAAATAAAACCAACCAAACTGATAAAGGGACAAGGTTTAGCCAAACTGATGTCCGAAACAAACTTTCAATCCTTGGACATTAACCAACTGGACAATGAATAGTAGCTGGTGACTCCACAGATCAGTGAAACCTTTTTGCAATCCCCATGGTATGCTGATATATGTTTTGTACTGTTAAACCTGTTTGCTCCCCCAGGATTGTCCAGAACCAAGAAAAGATTTTTGAAAATGAAGGCTTTAAAGTTTTGTGTCATAGATGGTGCATTATTTTTGAGAAGTCATGAAGGTATATTGCTTAATTGTTTAACCATGAGTGAAACTGACAAAGTCATGAAAGAATTCCATGCAGGTGACTATGGAGGATATCTATATTGGAAGTCCACTGCTGATAAAATTTTAAGGGCTGGTTTCTATTGGCCCTCTCTTTTTGCAGATGTAAAGAAGTTTGCCATGTCATGTCACAAATGCCAAATCTTTGAGGGCAAAAGAAAGTTGTTGCCCTTTCCCCTTAAACCCATATCAACCGAAAAGCCTTTTCAACAATGGGGTCTTGACTTCATTGGAGAAATCCATCCCTCTTCCTCAGGCCAGCACAAGTGGATTTTAATAGCCACCGACTATTTCACTAAGTGGGTTGAAGCCATCCCGTGTAGGTAGGCCAATGACACCACCATTATCCAATTCCTTGAGTGCAACATCCTTTCTAGATTTGGCTGCCCTGAAAGGATCATTACTGATAACGCCGCTGCTTTTAAATCCAAGAATATGATCAATTTTTGCCACCAATTTCATATTACCTTGGGCCACTCTACAGCTTATTACCCTCAAGGTAATGGCTTGGCCGAATCATCCAACAAAACCCTCATCAACATCATAAAGAAATTGCTAGAAGAAAACAAGAAGAACTGGCACAAAAAGCTGGTGAATGCCCTATGGGCAGATAGACTTTCAATAAATAGATCTATTGGGATGAGCCCTTATGAGCTAGTATATGGCATGGAGGCCAGATTTCCTTCATTCTTGGGCATCCATACTATTAGATTGTTACAGGAGATTCAGGGTGAACCAAATGACATCCAACGAAGAATCAATCAGACCATTCATCTTCAGCAAACCAGAGAACAGGTCTATGACAGAGCTCAAACTTTGCAAGAGAAGCTCAAAAAGATGTTTGATAAGAGAGTTAAGGCTGAGGATTTCTACATTGGTGACAAAGTTCTAAGGTGGGATTCACGAAGAGAAGACAAGGGCAAACATGCCAAGTTTGATTTTTTATGGAAAGGGCCATTCGTTATTTCTGCTATTCAGGGAAATAACATATATTTTCTCAAATCTATAGAGGGTAGCACTGCCGAAGAAGGCCCTGTTAATGGTCGTATGCTGAAACATTACCATGATCCCTTTTAAGGGATACAATGCAGCTTTGTATATGTCTTTTGTACAGTAATATTTGTATATATCAACACTTTGTTTTATTTTTCCTAATGTTAGAGCAGCAGCAGTAAATCTTGTGAAGACACAGCCAATGCAAGTATTCCAATTTTAAAAAGCTCTGTCTCTACACTAATCTCAACAAAACAACAAGAGTAGCACTGTCACATCACAACAATTCATGGCAAAAATAAGTTGCTTGTAGTCTTGCAGTCTTAAGTTTCACATCAGCAACTGTTTCTAGACCAAGCCTAAAGAAAATGCATCAGTTTTGGTCTATGTTTTTCAAAGGAAATGCTCAAGCAACATTCTATATAATATCAAGCACGCAGAAGAAAGCAGGCGATGCTATACAGTTCATAAAAATTCAGTTGAGGGAAAGTGTTGTTCTTGTTCCAAAGTTTCAAGTATCTGACAGTCAGCACAAAGAGGTGTTTCCAGTCTACAGCAACAACAGAAGATCAAGGCAGTCTGACCTGTTGTTCTTGGCTTTTCACAAGGAAAAGCCATCCCCAAGTGGAGCCACTGTTAGCCTCCTGTTGCAACAGGTGTTCATATTTCATAATTGACATTTTTACATGCCAAATATGTCATCTTTCATGTTGCAAGGTTCCATATTTCCAAAAGAGGCCAAAGAAAATGCCATGAAAGTGTGCCAGTCCAAGTGCCACTGCTGTATTCCAATTTTGATGACTTAACCATTTTTTAAGAATGTTCTCTAAAAGGGAGGGCCAAACAGTTTAATCTTGGCCCCCCTAGGTTTCAATTTCTTGTTTTAGAATATAGAGAATTGATATCTAACCAAACAGCTTAATCTTGGCATATTTGTAGATAGGTAGAGAATCAAAGGAGCCCAACTGCTTAATCTGGGCCCTTGGCAGAAATAAGGGTAGACTTAGATAGGAGGGCAGTCAAAAGAAAAATTGTAAAGCAGGGTCTGCAAGTCTAAGTGTACCCACCCAAAAAGAAGAAAAAATGTTAGGAAGGTAGGCTGGGTAGGTAGCTGTGTGGTTGCAAAATCATGGCTTGTGATCCATTTCATGTTGTCAAATGTCATATTTATTCAGACCACAAGTTGAAGGAAATTTTCATCTGGAGGAGCTCAAGATGGATATCTCTAACTTCCCCATTCTCCCTTATCCCCAAATCACTCACTAACTTCCCTGAAGAGGACAATATCTGCTTGATTCCCCTTAGTTTCATCATTTTCCATTATATTTGCCTGAGTAAACGTCCTCTTTGCTTAGGAGTCCTGTTGTTTAACTCTATGAGTCACTTTTCCCCCAAAATAACCTAAGGTCACATACTTAGCGCTTTCGGGTCACCTCCATATTAACTACTAATTCTATTATATAGCTCCCTATCTATCCCCCCTTCCCCTACTAAAACTATGTATAAAATTCCCCTATGTACATATTCCCCATCCCCGAAACTATAGCCCTATTGTATAAGTTCTGGGAAATAATAGTCCATCTGGGGCTATTAATGAGCCCATCCATGTCCTGGAGTTACTCTGACATTTGGTGAGAATAACAACCAGTTCCCCTAAATCCTAACCCAGAAAAACCTATTTTTCCGCCTTTATTCTAAAGTTTTGCCTCTAAATATCTACCCAGATACCCAAAACCCGCAAAAACCCACTTTCCTAAGGTTTTAAAACCCCCCCGTCATACAAAAAATTAAATATAGCGGGCGGGTCCCCGCCCTAACCTTCCGTCACCTTACCTGTCCTGTCGACCATTAGATCTGGCCCGCCCAAGATCGACGGCGGCCAGGTGTTTTCTCGCGCCAACAGCCCGAGGGTTAGCGTCTGGGAATTCGGCGGTTTTACCGTCGTATTCCCGCCACACGTCGCTCTCCCGGTTGTGGCGGAGCCCCTCTGACAATACCACTTTTGCTCCAAGGCGGTGCGCCCAAAACCACCAAACCGCCCTCCCCTAGGTGACGTCAGCGCCACATCCTCCGCCCTGTGACGTCATCCTACCACATCATCTGCCTGCGTCGGCCTCCTGCCACCATACTGCCAAGTCACCCTGCCACGTCACTGCCACCGTGTAAATGCCACGTCACCCCCCGTACATGCTGACATCACCCTGCTGATGTCACCCTGCCACATCACCACCATACCGGGTCCCACCCGCTGACGTCATCAACAAAAAAGGCGCGAAGGCAAAAATCGTGCTTAGGAAGCTCGGATTCAAATTCTGAGGCAGTTTTTCATGCGTGATTAGTGCCTAGCACTAATCGCGCATGGCTACGAGAAATGGGCCAAAGTGGAAATACCCTCATTGCGCAGCCCCTAGCAAGCCCGAAAGGTGCAGAATGACCCTTTTTTCTTTGCGAAGCATTTAGAAAGGGGCAAACCCAGTTTTTAAAGCAACAGAGGGCCGAACAACGGCCCTTAACTATTGATTTGACAATTTCATACACAACGAAAGAGAGAAACGGCCCGATTCAACTGCGAAAGAGTATCAGAGGAAAGATGGAGTGGCAAAGAGTATCAGTTGGATGTTTTAATCAAAATCTTCATTTTCCAAGGCAGCTTAGCATTGAATGGCCTCCAACAAAGTCAAATAAAGCGGTGTAAGCCCATTAAAGCTCTCAAATCACAGTTAAAGCATTTAAAGCCGCCGAATAGCAATGGATCAAAGCCCAAAGCACAGTTATTACAGAAACACTGCACCAAGCCACCAAGCACAACACATTAACTCAGTTTTGATACGGTTGCCCTCAGTGCAGCTCAAAGATATTTTCTTGCATTTATTTCTGGATAGGATTAGGTTAAAGTAATCATTTTCTTTCAGACCTGTTTAGGTCAAGTTGTAATAGACAATTTTGGATATTTTTTCCCTATTTATACCACCCTCTAGATTGTTTTAAGGGTTGGTTGGTTGATAATCTTCATTAGAGACTCGCACTGGATAACTGAGATGTTTTATTTAATCAAAGATTGCTAAAACGATTTGGAGGAATGACTGTCTGCTCTGTGTCTAATGGTCTGAAGAATTGAATGTGGAATTCTTGTGCTGCAGTATGAATCAATAAGTGTTTCTTACCTCTGTTATTCCAATTTCACATATGATTAAGTTACAGAACAAAGGATTGGTTTAGAATTTGCTTAGCCGCACTCTATGCTCAGTTTCTGTGGCTTCTTAATGTTTTCTTCTTGAATTAGGCATAAATATGAATTATGTTATGGCTCATGTTTGACCTTTTTCACATATGAATGACTGTTATCTAGGAATTCTTAACTGCTCTTAGATAGGGCTCATTTATCTTCTTTCTGCTAACCTGAATGAGAGATTCTTAATTTCCCCTCATTCCTTAGCCTTTAATCCATCTTTTTACCTTGAATGATTGTTTCATATGCAGCTAGCTTGCTCCATATTCCTTCTTGTGACCAAGAAAACGCACCAGCAGTCCTACTCCTTGACTCCACACCCAATGGTTCTGAAACTTTCATGCTATCCCTACCTCTTTACCTGAAAGTATCATCCTTCCCACCAAAAACTAAACAAAACCCCCTTGAACTCAATAGCTAGCCTAAGATCATCTTCAACAAAGCTAAATCAGAAAGAGAGAGCCCTCTCTGATTGCAGGTGGGCTAGAACCTGCAGTCCAAAGATTGGTTTGTGGTTACCTTGGTTGTATCCTTTTGCGCTGATCAAAAGGACAACCTGAGTGATAACAGAGAGCTCCTATACTTCGGATTCTGATGAGGAGATAGAGCGTTGGTAGAATCGGTTACACGAAGTAACTTGATTTGTAATATGATGACAAGGTCACTATGCTATGTATTGATAGAAGTACGAGATCTACCCACTTACGATGGTTTAAGCGAGGTAGATACCTTCTTGGATAAATTTGAAAGGGAGGTGCTGGAAAAGTAATGCTTCCATGCCTTGGATTAGATACTGCACACTACAGCCCCGAGACAATGGGTTAAATGTAAAGGAAGCTTTGATGACTGGCGCGAATGTAGGAGAATGATGCGCACATGATTTGGGAATCCTAGGGTGCGACTGACAGACAAATACAATGGATGGGATGATCCGCGTGCGCCTCTAGCCAAGTGGGCACAAGCATATGGAAAACAACCTATGTGGATGCACATGTACTCTGCGTTGAAATGCATGGTCAATAAGTGTGTGTTGGGGGGACAAATGTGTAAATGGCTCTTAATTTTGGGAAGACATTATGTAGTAAGAACGATCACGTAGAAGGTTCTATGTGTAGAAGCGTTCAACAAAGTATTGGACACCACGCTAACCAAGGTATGAAATGCACAGTGAAGTGATTGGGACCTACGCGTACCTGAAGTATTATGAGCTTATAGGACGACATGTAAGAAACTCATGAGACAGACACCTTTTAGGCTTGTCTATGGAGTGGAAGCCGTAATCCCTATAGAATACATCATGCCTAGTCTGCGCATAGCAGCGCTCACCAGTATGATGGATTATGGAGCCTTGGAAGAGAGGCTCACGTAGTTGGAGGAGCTTGAAGAAGAATGATTTTTGGCTGGATTTTACCAACAGCTACAGAAGCAACACGAAAAGGCTTGGAACGATTGCCATATCAAGCTGTGGACATTCGAGGTAAATGATTTGGTGTTGTTGTATGATAGTAAGTTTGATAAGTTCCCAGGGAAGCTCAGAATGAATGGGCTAGGACCATATGTTATTAAGGAGATTACAGATGGAGGTGCAATGTAGTTGGTAATGTTAAAAGGAGAACCTTTCCCAAGAAGAGTAAATGGTAGTCATCTGAAGCCATACATAGGTGTCCCAGCCATCTGACTGACCGATGGAAGCACAGTCTTAGCGCTCCAGGCAGCTGAAAGGAGGCGCGGGACTATAAACTACTCTTCTCAGGAGCTGCGCGATGCCAAGACTATGCGCAGTAGCGAAGTGTCCTAGGGTCTGCGACAGCACAAGGGTAGCTATGTTGTCACTCACGTTGGCTGGAAAGTGACTGTTACAGCCACTATTCATGATCTGATGCTTGGTTTAAGACCAAATGGAGTGGGTGGCATGCAATTAAGGCGAACTTTATGGGCTAGATTCTTGAAAATCTTCTGCCAATCGAGCATTAATGGACTAAATGTGGGGGGAATGATCGAATTCAAATTCAGAAGGCACTATAAATTACAAAGGGCTATCCAGAAAACAACACTTGGCAATTTGAAAAATGAGTTGTTGAACACCCAGACATTCATGAACCCAGACTTGTTTGATTTTCTGAAGGCAAATTCATTGCTTGAGAAATTACCTGAGACGTTGAGAGAATTATGGTATCACACTATGGAAACACCTGAAGAAGCTATGGATACCAGAGTAATGAGCTCCGAGGAGGCCGTGCAGGCCATTATGGAAGTGGAAGACCCAGAAAGTGTCAGGATAGTCGTAGAAATCCCTAAATTGCCACACATGCAGAGACCCAAGAAAGACAAGCAAGCCATGGTATCGGTGCATGTATCCCCTAGGAATATGTTAAGGACTAAGCTTACCATGGAAGAAATGGGGAAGACTATCAATTTGGAGGCTGATGAGGAGGAAGAATTTGAAGAAATCCTGGTAGAGGAGGAGGATGTAGAAATGGAGGTTGAAACCTAGGGTAGGACCCTCTTACCAGGCTGCCAACATATGTTCCTTCGCAGAAGGGTAAAGAAAAGGTGCCCAAAAATATAAATGAGAGCAAGAGTTCTCTGTAGACTCTGATACTCCTTGATGACATTATTTTTGAAGGAGTGCACTTGGGGCGAGTGCCCGTACTGAAATTTGAAGATTGCAATCTCGCAGACCACGAGAAGTTCCCACATTTGGAAACCGCACAGCTAATGCGCCAGAAGAAAGACATGCCAACTGGAATCATCAAGTTGGAGCCATGTAAATGGCTGAGAGGTGTAGAGAAGGTAGGATTGGTAAACCTGCTCTGGGTGCCGCATTACCATCATTCCCCAGTGACCATTTTTTTCATCAGGCAACTGCTCTGCCTGGTGCATGATGGGTGCTTGTGGTTGGAGGAGCCCATCCCAATCATGGACCATTTTATTCACAAAATTACCCAACTCCCTTGCAAAGGGGAGGACCCAACAAACATCTTAGAGGGAAAGAGTGATGATTTGGCCATTGCAAAGGCCATGAAGAAGAAGTTTAAACTGGATAAGAAGAAGAGAGGGTACGCCATTTCCAGCATCAACAACCCTGCGATCAAAGTTGCAATGTAGATATTGGCAGGAAAGGTTATGCGGAAGTTCCCCACAGATGAGGTGCCCACACTGGTGGTTGCACTAGCAGTGCAATGTGCAGAATGGGTCCAGTTCAAATGGGAAAACTACTTATGTAGAGAGTTCCTTGAGAATTGTCGCGAGGCATAGGAGTAGGGAAATTTTTTTTACTATGCGTGGCTTCTGTTGTCGATAGTACTAGTGGCACAGGAATTGCCCAAAGATAGCTAGTTCCCGACAATCGCGCAGGACCTTCTAAAGGCAATGAAGTATAGTTCACTATGGGAAACTAGGAATGCACAAAGAATAAGGGATTGCAAAATCATCTCGGTGTTCATGGAGATGAACATTAGAATGGGGATTAATTACAAGACATGGTTATTGCCCATGGTCTATAATAGTTTACTAAGATTCATAGAGTTCAAGGCAGATTTCCACCACGTCTACATCAAGGCGCGAAAGAACCCCATGAAGACGTGATGCGAACTACCATATCTGGTGACAGATGACATCATCTTCGCAGTCCTTGAGTCATGGCTGCCAGAGTGGTGCGCCCCAACCAACTCTGTGGTGGAAGCAGAGAATTCCACTGCACAACGGAAAACATAAGAAGTGAAACTGCGGATGGCGTAGTTGGTAGAAAAGTGCCAAAACAAAGCAGCAGTAGCTAAGACCCAGGCAGCGCGTGACACTGTGAATTTGGCAGAAGAACAACAGAAGCCGGTAGAAGAAGAGCACGAAGGACAGAAGTCACCTTCACCTAAACTAGAGACTAATATAGAGCAAGGTGGCATGGACCCATAGGCAACATCCACCCAATTGAAACGTCTGCACCCAAGAGAGCAAGTAGGGTTGCGAAAGAAGTCGAAGGCTTCAAAGACTTTGTTCGACCCAATCACCCTTAATGAGGGGGATCTGCATGAAATTGGCAAGACGGTGAGGGACATCACCATGGAGACCCTCCAGTAGTTCAAGGAGGAATGCCAGATGGTGTTGGGGGCTCTGTGGGCACAGATACAGGAGTTGCAGGTGTGCATTCCACAAGTTGGCACTGTGTTGACTAGCCTTGCAGTAGGCACGTCTGTGGCCGAGGAAATGTTATGGGACCGGATGACCAACACTATAGTGCTGCCAGATGGTGCACTCGTTATAGAAAATGAGGCCAACAGGCCTATGGTCAGCAGGTTGAAAGGAATCAAATTAAATGTAGCTGTGCTCCCTCGGGAGACACTCTATATTTTGCAAGATGGAGTTACTGTAGGACTATGAGCCAGAGATGGTCATGCACTCCAAATAATGAGCGAGCAGTGCATCAACATAGAGCATTCGAGCTTGCAGCATGATGAGATAGTGGCGCAAAACAAACAGATTGTGCAGGTGGTGGAGGAAGCCTGCCAGATGGTCCCAGAGTTGGCCATCCAAGTAGAAGAACCAGTGGAGGTGTGCGTTTGGAAATTAGTAGCAGGGGTGTGCGAGGCAAAGGAAGAAATGGCCAGGGTTTAGTTGGAGCTTAACCTTCAGATAACAGAACTGCAATTGAAGGCATAGCCTTCAACTCCATCGAAGGTTAAGGAACAACACGCCATCGCAATTACAACAACAATCATAGAAGTTAACAACGCAGTGACAGACTACACAAAGTTGTTCGAGCAGTCGTTCGAGGTTATCACCACCCTACAGGAGGACCCAAACATACAACACCTAGAGACAAAGGCACGTGAGCTACAATAGAGATACAATGAAGTAAAAGGGACCACGTAGACGGTTTCCCTTACACAAAGGCTCACGAGGATGCAGCAGGCTAAAGTGCTTAAGGAGCAGGTGGATGTTGCTCGGCATAAGGAAGCAAGTTTGAAGGCATGCCTACAGCCGTGGATTGATGAGGCATATATCATTACAACCTCCATTGAAGCAAAGCTCACACAACTGCAAGCAACACAGGAAAAGGTTCAGGGCAACAGTTCAGCCACAACATTCTTTGAATAGCACATTGAGGAATTACAACATGCAGCCGCTCATTGCGCTGTCGATTGTGCAACAATCCAGGCAGAATTGGGAGGTCTTCATGCAAAGATCTCCGCACCAATAGAGTGACTCAAGGTTGAGTCACGATGTTTGTGTTGGGGGCCTGTTGGGCGTGGGATCCCCCAAGGGAAGTTTTGGGGATTAGAGCCCAGATTTGGCTAAAAATTGTAATTTCGAGGTAAACACTCCACATTTTATGGGTGCAAAGCACGTAGCTTGTAAAAGAGTCATAGGGTTGTCTGCCCTTAATTTTTGTATTTTAAAGTCGGCTGTAGAGATCTACCCATGGTCCACGGACCATGGGATTGTATAAATAGAGCGAGGCTCTAAGGAGTTAAGACATCAGATCTAATCAAATCACGAAGGATGAAGAGTTGAGTCATATCTATGGAGTAAAGTCTAGTTTTGGGTCGTAGAGTAGGAGAAGGCTCTGCAGCTGAGTGCACAGAGGCCTAGTAGTCTACAACTGAGTGCGGGAACCCCTGCAGCTGAGTGCGCAGGGTGAGTCAAGTCTGTAACAGTTGGAAATATTAATAAAGAGAAGTTTCACATCATTTATGTGTATTTATTTCCTATTTTATGCATCTGTTACACTGGTTATACATTGCACGTTTAATGCTTATATGATGCGCGAATATGTATAAATGTGTTGATTAAGTAAATGCAAGATACAATATCTGTTTATGCAAAGTTAAGTAAGGTTTGTTAAGAAGATAAGTAAGATATGCGGTGTAGTTTGGGAAATAGTGCAGGTTGCTGCCATAACAGCACAAAAGTATCTCAGCCCCTGGTTAGGGTTGCACGAAAGACGATTATAACAGATCGTGAAGGTATTGAAGGTTAGAGTAGTACACGAAGCAACCTGCACAAAGGTAGGCATAGTTGGACTAAATCGACAACACATACATCTCAAGGGTGCAGAAACTTGGTTCCAACATCCCCCTATACTGCTTCGGGTGAGACTTCAGTCCTCACTCCACTGGCTGGTGCCGAAAGGGCCAATAGCGTAGGGATTTGTTTGGCTAAATAACTCTGAACCTGGGTCAGGCCCCCGTAAGCCAACAATTGTGGTTAACTATTATTAACTATGATTAACATTCAATTATCCATAATCAACCAAGAAGCACATTAGCCAAGATCATGATTAAGGAGTTGCAAGCAAGTAAATCTATTACTTCCTTAATAGATATTTACACTAAAAAGAAACATTGATAAAGAGAAAATCAGCCACATACATTTATTACATTTAAATAAAAGGAATTACGCCTATTAAAAAGATGTCATTAAATATGACGAGTGTATTTTCTAAACTTAGGCTTCAAAAAAGATTTAAGAGATTGGTTTTCAGGGGTACACCTTCCGTTTATCCAAAGAACCATTGACAAGATTACTAAGATCCTGAAGAAGCATAAGGTTCCTTTGACATTTAGGCCCCTAAACACAATCTAAAGCTCCCTAAGATCGATAAAGGATCCTGTGAACCCCAAAGATGGGAAACGTGTTTATGTCATCCCATGCTTCTGTGGAACTCTGTACATTTGTGAAACTGGTCGCTTGATTAATCAAAGGATTCATAAGCACGCGGCTAATATCAAACATGCAAGGTCTCACTCCTCTGTTTTGGTAGAACATGCAAAGAAGACTCAGCATCACATCTGCATTGAAGAAGTCAAGGTCATTGCAAGGATTGATCATTTTCATCATCAAAAGTTTAAGGATGCCTTGGAAATTGAAAGGAGACATTTAAACCTGAATAGAGACTATGGTTGGAGTATTAGTAGGTGTTGGATCCCTCCCTTGTCTTCCTAAAATTTATGTATATATATATATATATATATATTATTTATTTTTTTAGTTATTAAGTTATTTTTATTTTATTCAATTAATTTATTATTATTATTATTATTTTATATGTTTTACCCTTCCCTTCTGGTTAATTTAGTCTATTCATTTTTTCCTATTTTGTTTATGAGTTAATACCAATAAACGCACTTGAGCTAGAGACAATCTGGGATGGGTGACCTCCGAGGAAGTCTTGGTTACTGGATGCAAGCCCTGAAAGTGATGATTGACGCTATGTGATTCATTTCACTAGTTTCAATCCCACTTGTTCACTCGTGTGAGAATCACCCGATGCAATGAGTGCTAATTGGACTATTAAAAAATCATGAGAAATTAGTCATTTATGACTACCTCTCATGGAAATGGTCATAGATGAATGACTTTCTTAACGCAGTTGAATCCCCAAAAATGATATCTAAAACCAATAATTTTAGTTTTTTCAATTACAACAAATATTGTTTCCATTCATAATTTTTTTTTTAATTCTTCACTTTTATATTTATATTTATATTTTAGTTTTATTCATTTACAACTAATATTGTTTCCGTTCATAATTTTTTTCTTTTAATTTTTTTATTCTTTACACCTAGAATTATTGATTAACTTAGTTTTATTGCGGATTATTTAAATTTGGATATTTTATTCTTAATTTATGGCATTTTTTTAATTTTATTTTTTCCAAAAAAAATAGTTATTTACAATCGAGTTGTCTTTAGTGTGACTTTTTGGAAGCTTTTCCTATGGATTTTTCTAGTCTAATTTCTCTAAAATCCAATAGGAATTCTTGGAAATCAAGGGGCTGATGGGTAACCCTTGCCCAATTCTTAGGGTTTTTTCAGGTTCTGAATCCATATATAGAGTCAAAAAAACCAACAAATGTAATATTAGCTTATATGTAATTTAATAGTTTTTATTAATAGGTTATGATATTAACTATAACATAACTAACTCGCAATTAACTATTTAATTAGATAATATTGGCCCCTTTTATTTCATATTTGATAATTAATTGTTTAATTACACAACTTGTTAACTTTAATATAATATTAAATATTTAGTTATATAGTTTGTGATATAAATTTAATACTAACCCTTTCTCATATCAATTAAATACATTACTTCATTTGCATATGGTAATAGTTATGAAACTAACTTATTAAACTAAATTAAATTAATTGTTAATTAATTCTTCTTAATTTAATCTATGTAACTAACTTACTAGTTAACTAATCTTATTTCTCCTATCCCCTTCCTATAATCTTGTCTAGTTAGTCTTTTTCCAATCAAAATATAGCCGTTAGAAAGTCTAGTTTCCCAATCCAATATAGCCGTTACATGATCTAATACAATTAGTGGATGATCGGTTATATGATCTAATACAGTTGGTGGATGATCTGTAGCCATGATTTGGTTCTTCAACTTGTCCTGACCATGAACCACACTAGTGTTCCAAAGGCATCCACAAAAGCATCCCAATGTGATTTACACCCAAAAATCTTCTCATCAAACAAATCAAGATTTCACCTCAAATATTTTCATTGGATTTCGGCACTGGGCAAGCCCAAAAAGTAGTACTAAACTTTTTCAAGTTTGACCATAATTAAAGATTTATTTTTTTTCTTATTTTAATCTTAAATTTTTTATTTTAAATATTTTATTCCAATTTAACTTAATTTTTTTTTGGTATTTTAATATAAATATTTAACTCAACCTAATCTAAGTATTTGACTTAATAATGGCCCAAACTTAATTTAAGTCTTATTTGTTTATATTTTAATATAAACATTTTACTTTTATATTAAAATATTATCTTATAGAACATTTCCAATTTAATTAATTATTTTTTACTCAATCTAGGACTAGACTTTTTTTCCAATTTAACATTGTAATAATTAATTTCAAAACTAATTGTTTTATGGTGACCGTTTATACATTGATCTCTCTATGGTCTTTTATTTATTTTAATTATATTTTTGCCAACAAAAATTAGCTATTTACAATTAGAGTTTTCTTTAGTGCAACTTATTCGACTTTGGTGCAGGAATCTAGGGAAAAATTTGAGGTGAAATCTTGATTTGTGTTATTTAAACTAGTTTTTTTCACTGCTGAAAAACCTCTAGGGCAATTCGATTATGCAGGGGTTACCCATCAAGCCGGATTTTAGAGAAATTAGACGAGAAAAAACTTCCAAAAAGTCTGAGTAAAGACAACTCATTGGTCTTGAACTTTTTGAGGCTTGACCATAATTAATGATTTGTTTTTATTCTTATTTTAATCTTAAACTTTTTGACTTGAAATATTTTATTCTAATTTAACTTAATTTTTTTTGGTATTTAATATAAATATTTGACTCAATCTAATCTAAATATTTGACTTAATGATGGTGTGGACTTAATTTAAGTCTTATTTATTTATATTTTAATATAACTATTTTACTTTTACATTAAAATATTATCTCGTAGAACATTTCCAATTTAATTAATTATTTTTGACTCAATCTAACCACACTAAATGGTTCGAAATGAGTCCACCAAAAATTTACTATGTGATTTTTTACCCAAAAATATCTCAACATTCATGATGACGCGTGTATCTCATATATAAAACTGTAATTAAAAAAATCACAATAGCTTAATCCATTAACCAATAAAATGTGATAGAAATATATATTAATGACGTATTAAGATTATATAATATTTTTCTAAACCCAAATACATTATAAACTAAAGTAATTTTTAAAATTTATTATAATTTTATTTAAATATTAAAATTAAAAAAAAAATAGTTAAAAATTAAATGTTTTTTCAATAATTTTTTTTTTTGAAATTTAAATGAAGATATCAAGATTATTTAGAGCACATCCGTTTTTTAAGTGCGATGAGATTCTTTTCGATATATCTTATCAACTTTCCTTCATCACTTTACCTGGAAAAACAAAATCAAAAGCCCAAACATATTAACCATAGTAATCACAAGATATTATTTCGAGGTGGGATACTTACCCATCAAGCATAAGTGTGAATCTAGGTTTTGCTTAAACGTGATCGTTGTGGGCAGGTCGCCTCTTCATTTATCACTTGTTTATCACAATATATATATAGCGTTGGCCTACACCTTTCTTTAAGAGTTTCGGCTGTGACTTACATTGTGTTGCGGCGAGTTTAGGCTGTGACTTACATTGTGTTGCGGCGAGTTTAGGTTGTGACTTACATTGTTGGGTGGCGAGGAGTTTCTGGGTTATTAAACTTACATTGTTCAGGGTCTGACTTACATTTTAGGCTGTGACTTACATTGTGTTGCGGCGAGTTTAGGTTGTGACTTACATTGTTGCGGCGAGTTTAGGCTGTGACTTACATTGTTGGGTGGCGAGGAGTTTCTGGGTTATTAAACTTACATTGTTCAGGGTGTGAGTTACATTGTGTTGCGGCGAGTTTAGGCTGTGACTTACATTGTTGGGTGGCGAGGAGTTATTAGAGCATAATGTCGTATACCGGTAGACAAATGGAGGGTCTTGATCACTACAGCGAGGTATTCAGTAACTCATATTTATTTTAATAAATTACATCACTAGCCGATCTAACAACTCTGCTCGTTCCAGAATTGCTGCTTGATATTTCATTTTTAAAGCTCAATCGATGTTATTTTTTCATCATAAGCAAACAATAATGAGGTACTAACGGTCTATATGTCATGTTTAGGTTGCTCTTTTGGCTTCGGAACGTGGTAATGATCTCTTCGCGATGTACACGCTATTTACGACTTTGCATGTGGATGATGATATGACCAGAAATTTTGGTGTCGTACAACTGTATCTAAAAGTACTGAAGAATTTATATTTCTGTTTGTTTACTGTACATTAGGGTAAATGACATTTAATTAAAATCTATATCGTATGCCAGAGCTTTAAAATTAACTTTTGAATTCATGTTTGAAAAAGATAGGATTACTTTGAAGAGAAGTTTTATTATAGCGTTATAAGATTAATGAAGTCGTTTTTGTTTCAGAATTGTCGTGATTATGAACTCCTTAGTACTACGCTAAATATGGAATTTCGGAAGAAGTTTTGCATTAGATTTCTTCGACTCGTTTATAGTTTGTCAACTTTCCCAAGGTAATAGATCTGGGCTTTTTATTTGTTTCAAATTCCTTTAATATTCATTCTATTGGCAAATTTCTTTGACTACATCGATAAATATTAAATAGTGTATGCCTTGTGATAAATCAGCTTCGAGGCTTTCCATGAAGTGTGGCCTTCGGTGGCGAATAGTATCGAAGAATTTCTGATATCGAAGAGCACAACAGAAGTGGATGTATTACGAATCATTTCGATTTTAATATTTGTTGTTCATCTTCATAAGAGGATGCCAGTGCAACCTGGATCCCATTTTGTGCAAATGCAGACATATGGGGTTATAGTTACATTTGAATTTGCGGCGCATCTCTTGCAAATATGTGCATCTGTCAAAGACGTCTTTTCAACTCCTTTGTTGCCTGCTTTACTCGCTTTTGTAGAGTGGTATGTGTACAGCCCTGACATGATTACAGAGAAAGTTGAATCTACGACTTCTGCCTCTGTCGTTATAAACCAGGATGAAAGACAGTGGATAAGCAGGGCAATACAGATCTTTTGGAGATTTTGCCAAAATTTTCTGGAGAGCACCTTGTCAGGACAAAACATGCAAGTCCAGGATGGTATCTTGATTTCTTACATAAATAAGAATAAGTTAGTGGATAGTGTTTCCCTATGGGAAGATAGAGTGCTTCAAGGATACACCCCATTTGATCCAGTTCACCGTGCGCTGAAATTATCAAGAGTGCTTTCCTGCGGATCTGACGAAAACAAGAATCGTATGGCAAGAATAGTGGATGCAGTTCAAAAGGCTGTCCAGAGTTGTGAAACATCACAGTTACCAGGTGATCCAAAAGACAAGAAAGTAGTCAAAGTTGGATAAACATCGGCAATTTTAAAAATAAGAATACGTCCACGTGGATGTACAGAGCAGGGCTAGTGGACCTTCAGTTACCAGGTGATCCAAAAGACAAGAAAGTAGTCAAAGTTGGATAAACATCGGCAATTTTAAAAATAAGAATACGTCCACGTGGATGTACAGAGCAGGGCTAGTGGACCTTTTGGTATGGAAAAGAAAACATGGGTGAGCCATGACTAAAGGGATTTTAGGTATTATTAAGGCAGTTTTAAGTTGTTTGTTGAGGATTGATATTAAACTAGGAGGATTATATTTGTGATGGGTCATATATTTAAATGTAGTTGAAATATGGATTTGTTATGCGGAAGAAAACAAGTGTGAGGAAAGGTTATAGTTCATGTTTATTATTATTCATTGAGTATTGAGTTTTAAGTTGTTTGTTGAGAATTGATATTAATTAGGAAGATTATAAGTAGTTAATGTTAAATATTTGTGATGTGTTTTATGATATGAATATAATGGATAATGTATCTAGTATCTGGTGTTATTTAATTTTAAGGATTTTTTTTGTTTCTCAATATTTTTGGTATAATTAGTGGTGAATGTATATAGTGTTTCAAAGCCGAAAAACTCTATGTAAGTTTTCTTAGCGAGCAGTGGGATCCTAACATGTGTCTTTAGACAACATCACTTCTGGGCAATGTTTAGTGATCCTAATAAAATTATAATCTCTTATGTAATCAAAAAAAATTAGTGTAATTAAGATAGATCTAGCTTGTTAGAATGTAATTTGTAATTTTATATATTTTTTGTAAATATAATATTGAAAGGGTAAAAATGATATTTTACAAGTTACTTTTCAAGATTCTATGGTCTAATGGCTAGAGGTGGTGCTTAAGTCCCCATGAGTCCTATAGTTTATTCCCATCGTTGAATCTCTTGACTATGTATGTTTACTAGAACATCTCCACGCATGAGATTTCCAACCCAGTCAAAGTATCTTCTAAGAATGAAAAAAAACTTTTTTATTTTATCAAATTTTATAAAAATGATTTTTTTACATTTTATATAAAAAATTATATTAATATCTTAATAAATTTTTCAAAAATATTTAGCTAATAATAAAAAACAAAATGATATAATGCTTAACCTACTATTCACATCTTTTGAAATACTAATTAAAATGATATCATGCTTAACCTACCATGATCTAGATTGATACCATACAAGATAATAACTTAAAAATGATGTAGCTACACAAAATATGTTTACATATCAGTCACAAGGCCAAATGAACTACATTAACTAAATACAATCATTAAACTAGAATACCGAAGGCAATTTTAAGTTTAAGATGAATAATCCAAACTAGGCCATGCTATCTAAAGCCTAGTGTCATTCTCTAAGATGCTCAATGTTTATGTTAAGTAGCGGAGATAATATGTTATGGGATGATGAGTTTGATATAGATGTACATTGATTCAAATATCAAATAAAGGTGGGGAAATACATAAAAGGAAAAAAGGTAGAGGTCATTATCAGAAGTTGATGAACATTTTAAATTAGCTTTATTTTATGAAGCTAGATTTGAGAATGTTGGTTAAGAAGTAGTTGAGATATCAGTAAAACTAAAGGAGAACTATAAAAAAAATTAAAAAATAAGTAAAACACATTAATTAAAAGGTAAGTGTGTACTTAAGAGTATTTAACCAAAAAAAGTTGAAGCTAATAACTTATTAAAGGAAATTTAGGGATAAAATTGATCAAACAAGAAAATATATTCATATTAAGTTGGGAATTCAATACCGAATAGAATTTTAAACCATTAATTCCACAATAATAATTTAGTTGGAGATATAAGAATTAAAAATAATTATGAGTTATGTTTTCATTTGACAATATTTAATTATATAAATAGTGTACCTTGGTTAAGATATTATTAAGATCATTCCATAATATGCTAAATATTTGGTTAAGATATCATTAAGATCATTCCATAATGTGCTAAACCTTTTTGAAATATGAAAATATATATTTTCAAGGTAAGCCACAATTGTGGTTAATCTTCTAGATATGAATTATATTGGAGTTAAGATGACAAGATTGTGATAATTTGAAAAGAGGATAAATAAAATTATAAATATTTAATTAAATAAATGTAAATATAAACAACAAAATTATTTCCATAAAGGAAACTTATAATAAAACAATAAAACAATTATTAATAAGAATATATCATTGATGTTAATCATAGTTGAAATTATAATTATGTTGTTTTTAAGCATTTTCATCATAATAAACTTTTTATTTTCATTAATCACATTGAACCTTTCCAACATATTTTTACTATATTTATTAAATATTTAAGAAAAATTGAAAATTGAAAAGTGAAAAGTGAAAAGCATTCTCAAAAATTCAGTTCATAACATGGTTATAAACTTTGTCATTCTTATAACTTGTTATCCATCATATTCTCTTGAAACCCTTCTCCCTCCATTTCCTCCTCATTCACATTTTAATTTATAGCCATCTTTTATGTCATTATGTTATATATCTTAATCTAACCAGAACTTACCATTTTTTTTAAATTCAAATCCTCTTTTATCCACCTCTCCTTTTAATATGTATATTTTTGCATTTATTTATTTCATTTTATCTTATTTTTATCCTTATTTTAACAATACTAATCGTACTCCCCCAATGGGGGTGTTAACCTAAGTGTTAATGGGTTTTCCTTGTAAGGAGTGCGCTCACTCTAGGTGTCTCTCTCCTTATTATAGTGTGGCGAAGCATCACAGAATGGAATTTGGATGTGTACTATGATGTCGTCTGTTTTAAATCTAGGCTTAATTCTATGGGGTGGCAACAATATGTTGATCATAGGAAAGGAGTTGAGGTGGCATTCTAGTCTTCCTTCACTTAGTATGGTTTTCTTTTGTTCATTGTTGTGGGTAATTTGCATGTTGGTAACGTTGCTTTCCTTCTAATTCAATCATTGTCTTGGTTTGGGATAGGAGATTTGGTTAGTTGAAGAAAGTTATTTCAACATAACTTTAGTCTCTAGTTGTCATTGCTTGTGCTCTATTTTTGGTCATATTTTTATCTCGCATGGTTAGGGCTTGGTATGCCAATTTTCTACATTTCTATCATGTTATGAGATTTTAGCTGGGCATACTCTTGTTTTCTTTGGGTCATAATAATATTTTGCTTAAATTTTGAGACAATGATGTTTAGATGTTGGCTTTGTTCATTGTTATTTTGGTTCCCCTCAAGGTGTCATTTGCCTCTCAAATTTTGTTCAGGAATACTTTGTCATCTTTAACTTTCCTTGAATTTAGTGAATGGAACAATGTTATGAGTGCTTTTCTTGTGTCATTTGGTTATGGGTTCTTTCTCTATTTTCTTTTTTCCTGGGGTTGGGGCACTCTATGTCTTTGGTCCACCCTCAATTGGGAAATTTGGTAGAGTTTGGTCTCCTGCCATTGTGTTGGGGGAGATGATTTATTGGCTCTGAGGTTTCGATTACAAGGATTTTTTATGTGTTTCACTTCTTTCAGAGGTCATGGTTTGTGTTCCTATCTTGTTTTTCTCTAGTTAGAGTCATTATTACACCTCACCAACATATGATGAGTAGGATAGGTGTCTTTGTAAATGTTGGTGTTAAGAGAAGAAGGAATTTTTTATTTGATTTTATGGACACTTCCTTTGACTCCATTCCTATTAAGGTTAGGAGGCAAATTATTTTGTTGGAGGAAAGAGAAAAGGAGGACTTCTCCTACCATTCTGATTTGAGCTTTAGATGTTAGTGGAAAAATTGAAAAGGATTGCGGACCGTTGTAGATTTCCAAAGAAGAGGTTGCATTTCTTATACTCTCTCACTTTGCATCAACAAATGGATACATTGCTTCATTTTATCTTTAAATATAAATAGATTGAACAATATAATTTATTTTATGGGTTGGAAGATGTTACAATTGTGTTACATAATATTTGTTTACGTCTCAATGATGTGCATTCTCCATTTTCGAGGCTGGAGACTTATCTAGTTTCTGATTCTGCATCTGGTGACTTGAATAACCCTACTAGGGATCTAACTGATCCTCCTATGGACATTGCTCCAGACTTAACCATTATATCATCTAACCAAGATTATTTTTATGGGTTAATATGCTTTTGGCTGACATTTTGTTGTTTTTGTACTAGCACTATTGAAGTTGCTATTTGGATTTTCAAGTTTTGGATGTTACAGGGTAAATGAAGTCTCAATTAGTCATCTCATGCTCTTATTTTTGGGTTGGCATTATATTCAACCTTTGTGACGATATTCTTGGGCTCTCTGCAGTGCTCCCAATTTTGCAATTACATGTGTCTCTGATGGCACCCAATTTTGCGAGGATATTTTTAGATGGGTATAGTTGTTCGATCATGGTGGGTCGTGTTTGTTCAAGGTGCATGTCCTAGTTTATCTTAGAATTCTTGTTTACTTTTATCACTATTTTGGCTTGTTTTGCACAATCTTGGTGAGTTTCCAATGCTACACCTATGTCTTTGGTTCTGCTAATACTCTTGGTTTCAGTTATGTTGTTATTTAGTTGTTTATTTGTTATATATGTGCAACATAGTTGTATGCCTCTTTTTCAATGGTAGCCTCATCATGTGTTTATCTAGGGAATCTCTTTCAATGTGGAAATAAACTACTAACTGTACCATAAATAAATATTCATTTATATCTAATCATTTAATTGACTATTAATATTCACAATATTAATAAAAACCCTAAATATTAATCCTTTGACTTAAACCTAGGTCAAGTGGTTTTCTTATAAGGTGTTATCATTAAAAACATATATATATATATATATATATATATATATATATATATATATATATTCCTTGATAAAAATCATGTCATGTTTTATCACCCCACTTTCTTTACAAAGTGAAACAAATTGTGACAATACAAATGAAATCTTATTTGTTAGTTGGTTCTCATTTTTCTATGTTAGGTCAGTACATATAAGGAACAAGTTTATATCAAACACTTCCTTTCAAAGATAAGAGTACAAGGATAAATAGAGAAATTCCATCAAGAAAATCATGGAAGGTGGGATTAAACAATGTTAAATATTGAACTCTAGAGAGTCAAGCTCCATCACATCCTCTAGTTTGGAAATTTCCATGGTGCCAACTTATAGATTTGGATCCTGGTTGGAGAGGGAACCTACATATATCTTTTTCACACACCTAATTCTCATTCCTTCATTAGGGCTATGGGGCATCACATTTTTCTGAACCCAAACTGTTAAAGTTGGATTAAGGATATGTTGCATCATTTTTTTTTTTCTGATTATTTTGTGGTTCACTAAGAGAACAATTATTTATAATTTCAAGAGCATTCAAGAGACCCAACTTACTTAGGCTATATGTATGAAATTATAAGAAACCAAGATTCAAAAGTTCTACCACAAGTACCTTGCGATATATTCTCTATCTCATCAAATTTTTAGGGTCTCAATTCTTAAAAAAAAGCTATATAAATGATACAAAACTGATATGTTTTAATCCTGATTTCAAGAGCATTCAGGATACTCATCTTCCTCAGAGAACATAAACAAAATTATAGAAAATCAAGATATGAAAATAGAACCATATGTTTAGCAAGATTTATATTCATTACGATCTAATTTTTAGTGTTAGAAACCTCTCAGAATAAATGTTATATTGAAATTCCAAGATGGCTTATTTGAAAAAACATTCATGAAGCTCAACTTATTTAAATCATATATCTAAAAGTATAACACAAAAAATTATGGAACTTGAATTATATGATCAACAATATTTCCCATCACCATAATACATATTTCATCCTATGAAACCTCCCCATAAAAAAATACACTGAAAATTCCAAGGTAACCAGTTAGCCCCATAAATCACATTTTGGCATCCACATCCAAACTCCAAGAATGACCCCAAAACCCTTCCTCATTTTTTTTTTCCCACTTCAAATCTCTTTAAAATGAAGGGTCAATTTTGGATTTATAGTATATAGGGAAAATTAAAGAAAATGCATCATGCAATTAATAAGGAAGGCATGCATGCACACAAAAAAACCAGGAATTGGAAAAATTATTAGTACAATCTCTATTAAGAATAAAATATTACCCAAATCAATTCAATTTCATTAGTCATAGGTGTTAGTGTGAAAATTCTTGGAAGGCTTACCAAAAATACTTCACTTAAATCACTAGGTGACAAATGACCCTACCAACAAGTTGATGGTTGTTGTCATTCTAGATCTGTAACAAAAATAGAAAACCTGCAGTAAAAGAAGATAAAACCCAAAAGAAAAAGAAACAATATAAAGAATCCAATATAAAAACCCAACTGGAAAGACTTTTTGAATGAACAAATATTGTATTGATAACACTTGGTGAAGGAGATATACAGATTGGTCTCTAAGTCCCCCTCTGTGGGATGGGTCCTTTGATATCCTTGACGCTAGAAAATTAATCTTTTCTCTCAATGTGAAACCCCCCCCCCCCAAAAAAAAAAAGAAAAAAAAAAAAATGAAAAAATGGGAGGTTAAGAAAAATGATGATAATGTTGATGATAAAAATCATGTCATGTTTTATCACCCCACTTTCTTTACAAAGTGAAACAAATTGTGACAATACAAATGAACTCTTATGTGTTAGGTGGTTCTCATTTTTCTATGTTAGGTCAATACATATAAGGTACAAGTTTATATCAAACACTTCCTTTCAAAGATAAGAGTACAAGGATAAATAGAGAAATTCCATCAAGAAAATTGTGGAAGGTGGGATTAAACAATGTTAAATATTGAACTCTAGAGAGTCAAGTTCCATCACATCCTCCAGTTTGGAAATTTCCATGGTGCCAACTTATAGATTTGGATCCTTGTTGGAGAGGGAACCTACATATATTTTTTTCACACACCTAATTCTCATTCATTCATTAGGGCTATGGGGCATCACATTTTTCTGAACCCAAACCATTGAAGTCAGATTAAGGATATGTTGCATCATTTTTTTTGTCGATTTATTTCGTGGTTCGATAAGACAACAATTAGTTATAATTTCAAGAGAATTCAAGAGATGCAACTTACTTAGGGTGTATGTATGAAATTATAACAAACCAAGATTCAAAAGTTCTACCAAGTAAGTAAAAGTTCTATTACCATAAAGTCCTTTAGAAATTTTTAGGGTCTCAATTCTAAAAAGTAATATAAATGATTACAAGCACTGATATTTAATCTGGTTCTCTTAGAGCAATTCAATGATACAATACATCTTCAAGAGCATTCAGATACTCAAGAACATAAACAAAATTATAGAAAATCAAGATATGAAAATAGAACCATATGTTTAGCAAGATTTATATTCATTATGATCTAAGTTTTAGTGTTAGAAACCTCTCAGAATAAATGTTATAGTGAAAATTCCAAGATGGATTATTTGACGAAACATTCATGAAGCTCAACTTATTTAAATCATATATCTAAAAGTATAACACAAAAATTTATGGAACTTGAATTAGATGATCAACAATATTTCCCATCACCATAATACAGATTTCATCCTATGAAATCTCCCCATAAAAAAATACACTGAAAATTCCAAGGCAACGAGTTAGCCCCACAAATCACATTTTGGCATCCACATCCAAACTCCAAGAATGACCCCAAAACCCTTAATTTTTTTTTTCACACTTCAAATCTCCTTAAAACGAAGGATCAATTTTGGATTTATAGTATATAGGGAAAATTAAAGAAAATACATCATGCAATTAATAAGGAAGGCATGCATGCACACAAAAAACCCAGGAATTAGAAAATTTATTAGTACAATCTCTATTAAGAAGAAAATATTACCGAAATAAATTCAATTTCATTAGTCATAGGTGTTAGTGTGAAAATTCTTGGAAGGTGTACCAAAAATACTTCACTTAAGCCACTAGGTGACAAATGACCCTAACAACAAGTTGATGGTTGTTGTCATTCTAGATCTGTAACACAAATAGAAAACCTAGAGTAAAAGAAGATATAACCCAAAAGAAAAAGAAACAATATAAAGAATCTAATATAATAACCCAATTGGAAAGACTTTTTGAATGAATGTATTGATAACACTTGGTGAAGGAGATATACAGATTGGTCTCTAAGTCTCCCTCCGTGGGATGGGTCCTTTGATATCCTTGACATTAGAAAATTAATCTTTTCTCTCAATGTGAAAAAAACCCCCCAAAAAAAGGGAAGAGCTCAAAATGGGTTGTTAAGAAAAATGATGATAATGTTGACGATGATTATGATTATGGTGAATAATAAATGAAAATCTCCTTATATAGCAAATTATGGAGTTAATATCGAAAATGGAGAATAATAAAATATTATTGATCAAATTAGGATCTAACTACTTGGAATACTTTATTATATTTATGAGAGAGGGAAAAAGAATTTAAAATGGTTAAATACCTTTATTTATAAATAAGTAACAAATAAAATGATTTATTAATTATTTCGCAGGAAACAAGAAAGGTGTGAAATTGAAATAATTATTAAATAGTGATTTAATCATTATTCTAATAAGAAATAAGGAAATTCAAATAAATAATGATTTATTTAAATATTCCTGAGGGATTTAGTAAAATGTTACAAGGAATAGCTATTAAATAATGATTTAATAATAATCATTAGAGAAAATTAAATAAATAGTGATTTATCTAATTATTCTGATGGGTTTTTTTATTTAAATCAGAAATTAATTTAGTAAAAGTGGTTTACTAAATTATTTTCCAGAGTGAAAGTGATTTTACTAGAGTAACATTAAATCTACATGGTGTATTTTGATCCACCTAGTTAGAAATGGCTAGGTGATATTTTTTTGGTGATAATAGATTCCCCCCACATGTATTAGTGTTAGGAGAAAATCATATGACTGAAATACGTTGTAGATTACACTTCCATGAGACACCAAAAGGGGAGTCAGAGAGAGAGAGAGAGAGAGAGAGAGAGAGAGATCTGAAGCAAGTTAAGGAAAACCAAATAATGGATGGGGCGAGACCTATAAAATTGATATAAGTCTCCATTTATGTGATAGTACATGATCTCAAATGAGGTGGGGGAGGCATACCCATACCTGCCGAGATAACTGCGTACAAAGAATAATGGTGAGCCCAAAAATGTGGTTTTGAGCTACAAAGTGCATGATATATGATACATGATACATTGATATCAATGGGCCAAAAATAATACAATGAATCCCATATGTAGAATGCACTTGGAAAACATAGGTCAGGGCTTATCAGTAACATGATATTTAATACCCCTCAAGCTAACATGGGGAGGGTGGATCACAACTAAGGAAGCCCTACTGAACAGGAAAGGGATCTAAAGAGTAGAATGAGATATCAGTACACATCAGTACATGATATATAATGAACGATATTTAAACAGGAATGCAACAAATTACAGAGATAACCATAAACACATAGATACAATAGAATTCAAACTTCATTTCATTAATGTAAAATATTGAAATATGCTTACAAACAGAAATGGAAATAAACCAACTAGGGCGATGGTAGCTTATCTCTGAGAAGAGATGTGGCGGCTACATGCCTCTGAACTGCCTTATAATGAGGCTCAAGGGCCTTTCTATTATTGAACAATAATATCAAACCCTAAACAACCAAAACCCTAACCCGAGGAGATGTAACACCAAGAGTTTATGGGCTCTGTTGGGGTGAGTTGAACAACCAACTTGCCGGGGTCGTGACTTGTTCATATTATCTTCGTTTGACACACATGATAACCCGTTGGAAAGATCACTCCGAGGACTATGATATAAAAGACAATTTTAGGCAAAAAAAATCATTGGCAATAGATTTCCAAAAAGATGTCGTTTAGGGACTCAAAATGGCTTCGAAAGTTTAGGACCCAAAAAACTGCTAAAAATAGTAAACTACGCTACAATTAAGGAAGCTGAAAAATTGAAAGAAGCAATGGTGGGGTTCCAAGTGCAATTGGAGGGTGGCCACCAATATCCACTTGGATCATTCCTCCCCCCTTAGGAAGCAATGGTCCCCATTACATTGAGTTCCTCCATGAGATGAGGAAATTTTTGCTAAACTTGGTCCCTAGTCAGCCACTTGCCCTGGTGAAGGAGTTGGCCAACTTTGACAACTCGATACCGTTGGATATTCTGCTGGTGAGTGTGCTTGATCTGTGTGTTTGTGATTCGATCAATAGCAGCTTGTTCCATGCAATTTGGATTTAAATCTATGCGTGTGAGTTGTTCTGCAATGTCGAATGTGTCTAGTAATGGTGGAAAGTATGGCCGAAGGTGGTCCACATTGAACACTGGGTGCAGGCCAAGGAATGGGGGAATGCTGAGCTCAAATGCATTATCTCCCACAACCTTGGTAATGGTGTAAGGACCATATCAGAGTGGTATGAGTTTCCGATAGGCTCCGGTGAGGCATTCCTTTTGCAAATGAAACCAGACTTTGTCGCCCACCTGAAACTTGTGGGGCACTCAATGTTGATCATGTCGCTGCTTGTACTTAGCATTTGATTTCTCCATAATGTCATGGACCTGCTGGCGAATATGTTGGATGTGGTCAATGAAGTTGTTTGCCTTATCTGTTTCGGATTGGACATGAGCCGAATCTGCATGAGTAGCTACAAATGGCATGGCCACATCAATGGGACAGAGTGGCTAGAATCCTAAGCCCACCTGAAAAGGCTATGTCCAGTTGAGCTGTGGAGCTCAGTTGTAGTTTCGCTGAACATAGGGGAGGCTCTCGTCCCATGTGCATGGATGCTTTGAGTTGTACATGTAGAGAATGTGTACGATCATCTTATTGAAAATCTATGTATGGCCATCAATTTGAGGATGGAAGGTTGTGGATATAGTGAGTTTTGTATAAATTCTTACTGTAGATCACCTGATAATGCAATATACTAAAGCAAAATACTTGATCTACTTCTACAAACAAACTTGCGAAAGTTTAATTGATTTTGAGCCAGATCAAATAGAACACATATAACAGATGAAGAAGAAACAATCACACATGAACACAAAAGAATACTTTGGGGAAGCCTCAGCTAAAAATCATGATCTCTCTATTATCATATAGGTGGAAATATCTCCAGATTACACAAAGCTTTAGCTCACAAGCTATCCAACTCTCAGTATAATCCCTCAATGTTGCTCATAGACTGAATAGACAGAACATATGCCTTCCTTCAGTCCTCCAGGTCTCCTATTTCCTTGTGCAGTTTCTCCTAGGTCCTTTGGCTTCCACCTATGTGAATTCACCTCTCACACAACTCACCAAACTTAGAAATAATTGCGCAATCCTCAAGGAATGAATTCATTCTACATGCAAGAGATATCCTTAATGGAATATCCTTGCAACTGATAGTACACTATCCCATCCTTCGATCTCAACTGGTTCTCTGGCTAAACTAACATGCACTAGTTACATGCATGCATGCATTAACTAAGTGAACTCACAATCAGTTCCACAAACTATTGGAACTAATCTAACTAGACTTAACTCAGTTAACTGATCTAACTAATTACAACTCAAAGTATGACTCATCCTACTCTCCTTAATTAAGGGATAAATTCCTCAATAAAAGGGATAACTATTGCATGTCTTCACATAGACTTCATGTTTGATTTTATCCAACTAATTAACTCAAAATGAAATAATTAATTATTTTTCAAACAATTGCTAAGATCAAATTCGAATTTTAATTCTCAATTTTTGTTCAGGGACAAACTAAAATTGGAATGTATCCTAAAATTCTATTTATAGCAATGCTATTTTTAGCAAGTCTATATTTAGCATTTCTTATTGCTATTTTCAACACTCCCTCTCAAAAGAAAGGGATTATCTATCACCCCAATCCTGTCTATGTGGAACTCGAATTTGAATTTTGACAACACCTTAGTCAAAATACCTGCATCCTGCTCCTTGGTCAAAACATACTGCAAAAACATGATCCTCTTCACCACACAGTCTCGAAGATGATGCTACCGGATATCAATGTTCTTGGACCTATCATGGAATACTGGATTCTCATAGAGTTTGATACAACTTTGATTATCACAATAGATCACATTTGGATCCATCCTCTAATCAAACAATCCAACTAGAATTTTTTGCATCCAAATGGCCTCACATGCTACCTGACTAGCAGCCATGTATTGAGCCTTTGCTGAGCTAAGTGCAACTAACCTCTATTTCCTGCTGTACCAAGAAATTGCAGCTGAACTAAGGTTGAAAATTCCTCCTGAATTTCTCTTATGATCTGATGGATTCTCTGCTCAAACTGCATCTGTGAAGCCCTGAAGATTCACTCCCTTTATTATCTATACCATAATCCATACTGAGATGTACGTCTGAGGTATCTCAACGCATGCTTTGCTGCCTTCCAAAACTACTTGGTAGGCTAAACCATAGCTTGACTCAGTTGGTTCACTGCAAATAACAAATCTGGTCGTGTGTTCACTAAATACATCAATGAATCCACAAGCTGTTGATAAACAATAGCAGCTACTACCTCACTTGAAGTAGCATCCTCCTTCCTCGAGTTACCTGCTAGAGGAGTCTACATGGGCTTTCACTTCTCCATGTGGAACCTCCTAAGTATCTCATTGGCATACTTGCCTTGAGACATAAACACTTCCCCATCCTTCTACCACACTTCCATTCCTAGAAAGTAGTGCATAAGACCCATGTCTTTCATCTCAAACTCTCTTGGAAGGTCCTCTTCAGAAGACTTGATCAACTGATCATCACCTATCAATATTAGATCATCAACATAAATAACAATGATCAATGGCTTACCTTCTACCATGATGTGGTAAAGGTTTGCATCTGCTTCACTCTTTGTGAAGCCCAACTCAGTGAAATAGCTGTCGATCATGGTGTACCAAGCACGAGGTGCTTTCTTTAGCCCATACAAAGCTCTCTTGAGTCGGCACACATGCAACTCATGATCGAAGGTCTCAAATCCTTCTGGCTGCTCTATGTACACCTCTTCCTTAATCTTGCCATTGAGGAACACAGTATTCACATCCATTTGAAGGATCTTCTAACCCATCTGTGTTAATAGTGCCAACGTCGATCTGATATATGAGTACCTTGCTATAGGATCAAAAGCCTCATCATCATTGATCCCCTCGACCTGTGAGAAACCACGGGAAATGAACCTTGCCTTATGTTTCTCCACACTCCCATCAGCTGCTTGATTTACCTTGTAAAGCCACTGGGAACTCACCACTGACTTTTTCTCTGGTCTTGGAACAGCATCCAAAGCACTGTTCTAAACTATTGAGTCATACTCCTCCACCATAGCATCAACCCAAACTGGCTGCTGCACTACTTCCTTGAAGGAATATGTTTCGGTCTCTATACATTCCCCAACCAGGGCCATGTAACCAGTGTACCGCTCAGGTGACCTCCTTTGTCTGCGCTGAGAAGATGGTTGTCCCACATTCTCTCTCGCATCCATAATCAATCCGTCAGCTTCCCTTGAGCGTTTCCTCCCATCTCTGGAAGACTCTGCATGAGTGGATGTCTCCACTCCTAGATCCTCTGCATGTATCTACTCCACATCAGTCTAAGTCTCCTCCTCCTTAGGAACCAAAAGTTCCTCCTCTGCATTCCACTTGAGCTCCCTCTCAAGGGAAACTTGCATGGCCTTCTTCTCATCGAACTTCAGATCTTTGCATACCATTGTCCTCTGACTGGTAGGCAATAACACCTGCTAGTTGTGGGGTGTATCAGTGTACCCCACAAGTATCCCCAACTTTGGCTCTAGCTTCTTCCAGGCATCTTTGGTCACATGGAAAAATAACAATGAGCTAAAGATCCTGAAGTGACTCACATCTGGTCTCTTCTCGGAGAAATCCTCCTCTGGTGTCTTCATCCCCAGTATACGATGCAGGTTTTTATTCTGCAACTATACTACTGTATTGCATGCCTCAGCCCACAAATGAAGTGGTAGGTCTTGGTCACGCAACATCACCCGAGCTACTCCCATAATCATTTTGTTCTTCCTTTCGGCCAACCCATTCTGTTGTGGGTTATGGGGTGTTGTCAACTCCCGTTTAGTTCCTTTTGCTACACAGAAGTCCATAAACTGTTGAGAAACATACTCTCCACCATTGTCACTTCAGAAGGCCCTTATTTTCTTTCCATATTCTTTCCCAACCAAAGCTTTGAACTCACAAAACCTTGAGAAGATTTGATCCTTCTTCTGCATGAAGTAGATCCAACATCTCTGAGAAAAGTCATAAATGAAAATAACATAGTACCTTTGCTTAGCGGTGGAGGCTGTGGATTGCTCCAGTTCAACTATCTCGATCCTGAAAGGAATATTTTGCATACTTACCCAAGGTAAAACCTTTGCATGTATCCACTTGCTCCAATTTACCCTTGGGAAGTCCAGTACAAATTCTGTTGCATGATCTTCAAGGCCCCATGGTGAAAGTGGCCCAATCTTCTATGCCATAGCTCTCCAATATCTTGGCTTTGCACCAACTCTACTTTGGAACTCAATGCAGCACAGTCATCTACCTCCAACTTGTAGATATTCTTTACTCAAATCCCAATCCTCTTGGTCTGTCCAGTGCCGATGTGCCTGAAGAATGCCTTTCCTTTACTAAAGACTACATCATTGCCTTTGTCTTCCAACATTGTGATGGACACAAGGTTCTTCTTCACTCCAGGCACATACTTTACATCAGTTAGTTTGAAAGGAGCTCCATGCTCCCTCTGAAACACAACCGTACCTTCACCTAAAACACAATACTTTCCATCATCGCCCATCTCTATGCACATCTGGAGGTCCTTCTCCTACAAGGTACTGAATAAACTCTTGTCGTCGGTCATTTGGAATGAGGCTCCATTGTTCAGGTACCAAACACAACCCACCTTTGATGAAAGCATTCATGTGATGAGGGTGAAATCCAATTCGAACTTTGAGGTGAGTTCCTCACCATCTAATCCTTTCGAGGATCCCTTCTTAGATTTATTCTGTGGACAATTCATAGCATAGTGGCCCACCTCATGACAATGAAAGCATCACTCTTTCGATTTGTCAATCTTATTACCACCATTGGAAGAACTCGATTTGGAATGGGAATCCTTCCCCTTCCTTTTCCTTGCTTTACTCACTAAGGCCAGATTTTCTTCATCATCATGCTTTGATGAAGATCCATCTCTGGTGCTTCTCCTGATCTCCTCCTACATTAGACCCGACCATAGTCTTTCCTAATCTAGCAGTTTCTCTCTTCCATTTATTGAGTCTTGGTAGCTATGCCAACTCTTAGGAAGACCGAGGAGAGCAAGACTCACCATGTCATCATCGGCTATTGTGACTCGTACACTTCCAAGCTCATCCCTGCAGGTGGTGAGCTTGTTCAGATATGTAGAGATCGTGTTGCCCTTTTAACACTTGATTTTCTGAAGCTTGTCTTACAGCGCCAGCTTCCTCTGATCACTGATGTTCTGATACAAATCCTTCAATGTCTTCCACATTGAAAATGGTATCTCCTTCCCATGGAGACTCGAGACAATATGGTCTTGAACTCCCTCCAGAAAAATCCTCCTCATTCTAGCCACACATTTCTTCCATTCCACCAATTCTTGGGCATTAGCTACTGCTGGCTTAGGGACTTCTTGATCAATGAAGTCCTTCAAACCGTTGTCCTCTAATACCGCTTCCATGTGATCCTTCTAGGCTATATAATTCAGGTTGCCATCTAGGGCATACTCGAGTCTCAAACCATTGAACACCATCGGTGAACTTTGATATGTGATAAGGATTCGATTTCTACAATCAAGAACTTCAAACTTCAAACTTATCCCTTATTTGTATATTTTTCTCTTCTTTGATCACCTTTGCTCTAATACCATGTATAAATTCTCATTGTAGTTCACCTGATAATGCAATATACTAAAGAAAAATACTTGATCTACTTCTACAAACAAACTTGCAGAAGCTTAATCAATTTTAAGCAAGATCAAATAGAACACATATAACAAATGAAGAAGAATCAATCACACATGAACATAGAAGAATACTCTAGGGAAAGCCCCAGCTGAAAACCTCTATCTTTGTATTATCATACAAGTGGAAATATCTTCGGATTACATAAAGCTTTGGCTCACAAGCTATCCAGCTCTAAGTACAATCCCTTAATGTTTCTCATCGATTGAATAGACACAACATATGCCTTCCCTCAGTCCTCCAAGCCTCCTATTTCCTTGCACAATTTCTCCTGGGTCCTCTGGCAACCACCTATGTGAATTCACCTCTCACACAACTCACCAAACTTAGAAATAACTGTGCAATACTCAAGGAATGAATTCCTTTTGCATGCAAGAGATATCCTGAATGGAATATTCCTGCAACTGATAGTACACTGTCCCATCCTCTGATCTCAACCAGGTCTCTGATTGAACTGACATGCATGAGTTATTTAAGAGAGAATATCCAGTTATCTGAAGTATACTAGTTACATGCATGTATGCATTAACTAATTGAGCTCACAATCAATTCCATAATATATTGGAACTAATCTAACTGGACTTAACTCAGTTAACTGAGCTAACTAATTACAACTCAAAGTACAACTCATCCTGATCTCCTTAATTAAGGGATAACTTCTTCAATCAATGGGATAACTGTTGCATGTCTTCACATAGACTTCATGTTTGATTTTCTCCAACTAATTAACTCAAGATGAATTAATTAATTATTTTTCAAATAGCTGCGAAGATCAAATTTGAATTTTAATTCTCAATTTTAGTTCAGGGACTAAATAAAATTAGAATGTATCCAGAAATGCTATTTATAGCAATGTTATTTTTAGCACTTCTATATTTAGCATTTCTTGTTGCTATTTTCAACAAGTTTGGTGTACCCACACTC
The DNA here is from genome assembly GCA_031772625.1 of Pinus tabuliformis. Lineage (NCBI taxonomy): Eukaryota > Viridiplantae > Streptophyta > Pinopsida > Pinales > Pinaceae > Pinus > Pinus tabuliformis. The sequence continues at coordinate 1,474,665,266 of CM062818.1, forward strand.
GTTCAAAGAAGATTTTAGCAGTGGCTTCTGTTGTGATATTCTTCTTGCAGGTTGCCATAATGGCCATCTTCGAGAACCTTTTGATGACCAAAAAAACACAGTTGTTTCCATGCTTAATGGAAGGAAGGTCTGACATGTAATCCATGGAGATGGATTCCCAAGGTCGACTAGGGGTAGGCATCGGGGTATAGAGGCCTTGCTTCTCGATGGTCAGTTTGGCAATGGCACAGGCAGTGAATGATCTGATGTACTTCCCAACATCCTGTCGAAGATTCGGCTAGTAGAAATACTTTTGCAATACTACCACCATTATCTCGACCTCGAAATGCCCAGCATCCTGACTATAGTGTGCTTCCAAAATCATCTTGGCACGCTCAATTGAAGGAACACAAAGGTGACCCAGGTGGCATAACAGGGCATCCTAGAGGTGAAAATCTGGAACATGTTGACCCTCCAAGAGTGTCTAGTATGTGTGGCCAAATTCTAGGTCACTTTTGTAGAGAAGTGGCCAATCAGAAGTCTCGTGCCCACAAGAGTTGAGCACGGTGGTTAACGTCATGATCAGTGGTCGGCTGAGGCAATCTATAACATTATTGGTGCTTCCCTTCTTATACTTGATATAGAAATGGAACTACTGCAGGTATGTGGACCAATTTTGATGGCAATCATTATACAATTTCCCTTGGGTCTGTATGAACTATAGGGGCCAGTGGTCTATGTGGATGACCATTTCCTTCCCCAAAATGTAATGCTTCCATTTTTGGCAGGCCTGCACAATGGAATACATCTCTTTGTTATAAGTGGGATACTTCCGGAATGTGTCTGAAAATGTTTCGCTGTGATATGCCACTAGATGCCCGTGTTGAGTAAGGACTGCCCCAATACCATAGTCAGAGGCATCTATCTCAACCTCAAATGGTTGTTGCAAGTCTGGTAATGTGAGCATTGCTGTTGAGCAGAGGCGATCTTTTAACTCTGTGAATACCTTCTGTTGAGATCCAGACCAAAAGAATTTTTCTTTCACTCCTCCCTTAGTGACTTGACTCAAGGGCCAAGTGATATGAGAAAATCCCAACACGAACCTACAATAGAGGTTAGCAAGACCTAGAAAGCTACGGAGCTCCGTAAGAGTGGTTGGAGATGGCCAATCCCGAATGACTTGGATCTTGGCTGGATCCACATGCACCCCCTGATCCTAAATAATGTATCCCATACTGAACTTGGGCCATGCCAAAAGTGCATCTCTCCAAATTGGCACATAACTTGTGTTGCCGTAGTGTTTGGAGAACCTATTGGATGTGGTGGAGGTGCTCTTCCCAACTCTGGCTGAAGATTAGGATGTCATCCAAGTATACCACTACAAATGAGTTGGTGAATGGTTGTAAGATGTCATCCATTAGCCTCATGATGGTTTCAGGAGCATTCGTCAATCCAAAAGGCATTACCAACCATTTGAAAATGCCCTCCTTGGCTTTGAAGGCAGTCTTCCACACATGGAGGGTTCGATTGGTACTTGGTGACATCCTGACTTCAAATCAATCTTGCTGAAATATTTACCCCCTTCAATTGGTCCAGGACGTCATCAATCTATGGTATCGAGTACCTATTAGGGACAGTGATCTTGTTTAGCACCCGATAGTCAATACAGAATCTCCAAGTCCCATCCTTCTTCTGTACCAACACGATCGGGCTCCCACAGGGCAATGAACTTGATGGATTTTACCTTTCTGTAGTAGCTCCTAAATCTACCTCTTGATTTCATCATTCTCTAGAACATAGCATTGATAGATTGGTCCATTGGGTAGTGATGTGTCTGGGGTTAGATCGATGGAGTGCTTAACTTGACAGTACAGAGGAACCCCTGCAGGGGAGGTGAAGATGTCCTCGTACTCCTCCATGACCTTGTCCATATGTAGTTGTCGTTCGGAGGGGCCCTGTCTAGAGTTCGTGGCTACCATCTTCTTCTTTCCTTGAGGGCATATCATCAGGAAAACAAATTTCCCAGTTTTGGAAATGAGCTTATTGCATTGTTTTGCAGTAACCAAAGAGATGTTGGTAGGCCATGCTACCTCTGGTATCCTGTACAACTTATTTTCCAAAGTAGCAATAATAGCATAGGGCCTTGATTCATACACAGCATATCGCTTCCACAAGTATGGTTGTCCTAATAATACATCACAAACTTCAAGGGGAGAAATGTCACACAATACCTCATCCACGAAGGGCTTGATGTTGTATGGAAGGAAACATTGCTGGCTCACACGAAGATCCCGTCCTTGGTGAAGCCACCCGATGGTGTATGGTTGTGGATGTGTTGTGGTCGGTAAGCCTAGCTTCTTCACGACCTCTACCGAAATGAGGTTATTTTTGCTCCATTTGTCAATAATGAACTGTAGTGGGGAGCCCTTTACCCACATCTAGGAGTGGAAGAGATGCTCCTCCTCCTCTGGATCTTCGGGTTCCTCCTTCTAGATATTCATGGTGGAAATGGTGGCTTTGGGCTCCACATCAATAATATGTTTCCCTTTGTCATTCCCCTTGTCGAGTTCTGACTCAAAGTCAAAACATGCATCTGATTCTGAAACCTTTATCTTGGCCACTAGTGACTGCTTTGCCTGACACTCACTTGTGTTGTGAGTAGAGCTCTTATGGAATTCACACCACTTTCTTGTGTCCTTTTTCAGCTTCGTGGTGCTATTATTTGCTTGCAGCTTTGGTGGGTTGTTTTGGGCCATGCCACGTTGGCTTTGTCCTATGTTCTGCAGTTTGGGGGCACCTTTCCCTTGCTTTAGATTGGTAGATCCAAAGTCTCGCTTCTTCTTTTTAAACTTTTGTTCGACCTTGATGACATATCAGTATGTCGTGCCGAGCGAGGATATGTTCAGGAATTCTATTTCTTCCTAGATGTACTTGTGCATGTAGTCATGGAATTTGAGTACCAAATGCTGCTTCTTATCCTTGACACCCAAGTTTGTGCGAAGGGTATGGAAAATATTGGTAAACTCTGGCACGTCTTGGTCCCTTCCCTTCCGCAGTGTGGTCCACTTTATGTATTGATCCTCATAGCTTCTGACAGGGTAGTACTGCTCCTTGATGGCATCCCGCAATGAATTCTAAGTGGGTGCAGCTAAAAATAGTGAGCCTATACTTTCATCCTTCTGCTCGTAGTAGGTTTCCTACAAGTCCTTGACATGGGCTGATTCTTTGAGAAGAGAAAAAATAATCTTTTCCTGACTAGAAAAATCATGAACAGAAAAACAACCCTCTAGCAGATTTAACCATTTATCGACGATATCTATGTCTATTTGACCTTCGAATATGGGGATTTCAAAATTAAATTGTACCTTGAACAATGTGGCATTTCCAGAGTAGTTGTTGGAAGCAGCAAAGAGAAGTGAACAATTTGAAAATCGTTAGCAAAGGCATAAAGAAAATCACCAGGTAAATCAGGCTCAATTTAATTCAAGGATGAATAGAAGCTACAAACAACCTTAGGTAAATCACACTCAATCTGTTTCAGGGATGAATATCAATAGAAACTGCAATCACCAGGATAGTAGATTCGATAATCGCAGGAACTTCTTTAATGGCCAATGTTTTTCATGTCATAACTTTGGACACAAAGCTCCTCAATGTGTTGCTTACAAGACCATCATGACTAGAGAAGCACGAAATCAAAGGAATGTGACAAGGATCATGAAACGAACCTACAATAACTTTTCTCTTCTTGAAAATGAAATATAATGCTCTATCTGCAACAACTTCAGTCATGAAAAATTTGAATGCAAGAGTAAATTTTGGAAAACATCTCAGAAGGAGAAAACTCCATTAAATCCCAAAATATGGAGAAAGAAAGAACCGCAAACAGAAAGATGTGGCATAGCCTTGTATGCAGAAGGACAAGAAAATTAGTGGTACATTAACAGTGGATTCTCAAAACACATGACAGGTGAAAAAGAAAAACTTCATTCATATAATGCCTTAGAAAAGGAAAAGAAGGTCTCATTTGGAAATGACACTCTTGCTATCATAAAAGGTAAAGGCTCTCTTCTCTTAAAAGAAAAAGTTAAAGCTGGGAATGTTATGTATGTTAATGGTCTAAAGCATAACCTATTGAGTGTCAATCAAATGTGTGATTAAGGAAATGAAGTAGTATTTTGATTAAATGGATGTGTTGTTCATGAGCTTGATACAGGAGAAACCATGATCAAACTTATAAGAACTCCAAAAAACTTATACATACTCAAAAGAGGACAACAACAGTGCTATATAAGCAAAAAAGATGAACACTAGCTATGGCTCAGAAGATTGGGGCATTTAAGCTTGTCTCAAATAAGAAAAGCATCCATATTCTAGGTTGTTCGTGATCTTCTTGATATCAGCATTCCAGAAAATACAATATGCAAATCATGTCAATTTGGTAAGAAAACCAAATCGCACTTCCCTGAAAAGGAAGGATCAGCTAGTAAGCCTCTTGAAATTGTTCATACTGATTTATGTGGACCATCAAGGAAAAAGTCACCTCGTGGAGAAGAATACTTAATATTGTTCGTTGATGATTTTTCCAGAATGTGTTGGATAGGACTTCTAAAGAATAAAGATGAAGCATCTGAAAAATTCAAAGCCTTCAAAGCTTTGGTTGAAAATTAATCAAATCGCAAAATCAAATGCCTCATATCTAATCGAGGAGGGGAATTTACCTCGGATTAATTATTTGATTTTTGTGAAGAACATGGAATAAAAAAGCAATTATCCACTACAAAGGACTCCTCAGCAAAATGGAGTGGTAGAAAGGATGAACAGAACTATTCAACAAATGGCTCATGCCATGCTAGATGAGTCTAGAACTCTTGCAACCTTTTGGGGTGAAGCTATAGTCGCTGTCGTCACTATTCTCAACCAAGAAAATGTCTGTGTAAACAACACTCCAACTCCACATGAAATTTGGTATGGTAAGACTCCTATTGTGAAATACTTCAAAGTTTTTGGAAGTAAATGTTACATTAAAAGTACTGATGAAAAACTTGGTAAGTTTGAACCCAGAGCAAATGAAGGTATTATCCTTAGTTACTCTTCCCGAAGTAAAGGATATAAATGTTATAATAAAAGACTTGGGAAAATTATTGAAAGTATTGATGTTGTGCTTGATGAAGCATGCAAAAATCCAAAGAAAATAAAAATTGAAGATTATGAAGAAGATGAGGATTATCCTTCCACATCAAATCAGACTAATTCTGAAGAAGAAACCAATGAAGCACTAGAAGAAGAGATAGCGGTAGAAGAAAAGACTTCGTCCAGGTATGTTCAGAAAAATCATCCAGAGACTCAAATTTTGGGACAGAAAGAGGCAGGTGTGCAGACAAGAAGAACTATTATAGAAGCTTCAAGCTATCTAGCATTGCTATCCTCCACCGAACCTCAAAATGTAAATGATGCATGCAAAGATGAATGTTGGGTTAAGGCCATGAATGAAGAACTTGAGAAAATTGAAAAGAATAATACTTGGGAATTAGTTCCTAGACGTCATGATAAGAACATCATAGGAACTAAATGGATATTCAAAAACAAGCTGAATGAAAATGGAGAAGTTATTAGAAACAAGGCTAGACTTGTTTGTAAAGGATATGCTCAAAAAGAAGGTATAGACTTTGAAGAAACTTTTCACCTGTTGCTATATTTTAACTCATAAGAATGTTTCTTGCTCTTTCTAGTTTTCAGAAATTCAAAGTATACCAAATGGATGTAAAATCTGCCTTTCTTAATGGAGACTTAGAAGAAGAAGTCTATATTGTGTAACCGAATGGATTCATTCTTGGAAATGATGCAAAACTTGTATGCAGACTGAGAAAGGATCTCTATGGTCTAAAACAAGCTCCAAGGGCCTGGTATTACCATCTTGACAGATATCTCCATCAACAAGGTTTTTCAAAGGGATCAACTGATAGCAATCTATATACAAAGATTGACAATAATAAATTGCTAATACTTGTAATTTATGTTGATGATATCATTTTTGGTAGCAACGAAGAAACCATGAGTCAGAATTTTGCTTCGGTAATGCAGTAAGAATTTGAAATGTATCTGCTTGGTGAGCTTACATATTTTCTTTGTCTACAAGTTCAACAAAATAAAGATGGTATTTTTCTGTCACAAACCAAATATCTCGAACAATGCTTGAAAAAAGTACAACATGGAAGATTCTAAACCAGTATGTACCCCAATGGTAATAGGATGCGGTCTAAGCTCAAATGATGAATCAACAGCAGTACATCAACCAACTTACAGATCCATGATTGGCAGTCTGCTTTATCTAACAGGTACCCGACTAGACATCATGCATGCAGTAGGAATAGTTGGAAGATTCCAAGCAAATCCAAAGGAATCACACCTTCAGGCAATCAAAAGGATTTTCAAATATCTTCAAGGAACATAGAATTTTGGTTTATGGTATCCTAGAGATACAGATCTTACACTTCATGCATATACAGATGCAGATTAGGTAGGAAGCGTTGATGACAGAAAAAGCACTAGTGGTGGTGCATTCTATATGGGTTCCAGATTAGTGTCTTCGTTAAGCAAGAAACAAAGTTCCATTGCATTATCTACAGTTGAAGCAACATATGTGGCTGCTGCATCTTGCTACACACAACTCCTTTGGATGATGCAAACATTGCAAGACATTCAGATCACATATACTCCACCCATCTCCATTCTATGTGATAACACAAGTGCCATCAATATTTCAAAGAATCCAGTCATGGATTCCAATACCAAGCACATACCAATCAAATATCATTTTGTATGTGAAAAAGTGCTTGAACAAAAGGTCAAATTGGAGTATGTTCCCTCCAAAGAATAGGTTGTTGATATATTCACCAAAACACTACCCAAAGATACTTTTGAATATCTCAAACAAAAGCTGGGAGTAGTTGATGCATCATCCTAATGTTAAATCTTATATGTTTTAGAGGAAGGTGGTTATACGCGAGTTTCATGAAGCGTAGTCGCATATATGCACTGATTTCTGTGGGTACACTCACGTATATGTTGGTTTGAGGAGAAGATGTGAGCTAGGCTTAGTAGAAAAGGAGTCAGATATGGTTCAGTGCATTATCTACTCTACTTGATGATGGTTACAATTTGTTGATGACATGTGGAAATATGTTGACTCTCATAAGTAGTTGACACCGTGATGTATATCTAATTGATGATAATGCTTTGATAACTATTATGATGATCAGTTATGACAGAGAACATCTAGCACAGGTTCAGGGGGAGCATATGTTTCTAATAATGCATTGTTGGCATTACCTCCGCAAATCTTGGTACAAATTCACATAGTTGTTTTTGATTCAGGTGGAACGGGTTCAGGAAGAGACCATGGTTGCTGGTATTGATGCTGATTGACAGATACTGCTGATGATAGTTGTTGATGACTATCATGGTCTTGTTTAGAAATTTGGTATCTATTGTAAATGTCATGTAAAAGACATATAAAGACCCATGATGTAATAATTTTTCTCTATCTGTTGTAGTCTTTTTTATGAGTCCCTGATGTAATTTGTAACCCCACTGTGCATGGAAAGGATGATGTAATAATTGGTTTATTTCAGTCACACATGTCCTCACTTGGTTGGGAGGATGAGTCAAATTCGGCATATCCCCACTTGATTGGGATATGGATGTATGCATGAGTCTTTGGTGATAGGAAGGTCTTTGATGATGTATGTATAGAGTCATGTTATCTTTTTGTAGACCTTGCTTGTGCTCAGGGGGAGCATGGACTCGATCATAGGAACTCAATCAGCACACTTAAGCATATCAGAGAATTCAGCATGTACTCAGGGGGAGAATGACCCTTTTGCCTTGATGACAAAGGGCGAGAATGACTTGGTGTTGCCATAATGACTTGGTGTTGCCATCAAGAGCAAAGGGGGAGATTGTTGGCATTATGACACAGATTTGGTACTATGACACAGGTGTTGTCCTTGATGGCAACTCACTTAGATGACAGATCACAGTTCAGCAGGTTAACAACATAGAGTTATAGATCAGACTTCATAGAATGAGGAAAGAGAGGTATACGCAGGTTCACCTTGACAAAGTAGCATATACATGCGGGTTAATAGACCAAAAGGAGCATATGCGTACAAATGCACTTTCATAGAATGAAGGGCACGTATATCTTGGAAAACTAAGTTTTGGTCCAAGGTATTTGGTCCATGGTATTTTGGTCCATGGTATTTTGATCCATGGTATTGGTCCAAGATATATGGTCCAAGGTATTTGGTCCAAGGTGTTGGTCCTAAGTGGTTTTGGTCCATGGTATTGAGTAAGGCCTAAGACTATAAAAGGAGGAGAAGATCATTAGGCAAATGCACTCAAGTATTGAATATCTAATGAAGAGCAAGATCTAGTATATAGGTTTTTGGGTTATGGTGCATAGATGGATTTGAACCAAGGATGAACCTTAGCGCTTGATGAAGGATAAGATCTAATGATGGGTCAAGATCTTAAGGCTTGAAGTGAAGTATCTTTATGTGGTCTGATCATTTATCTAAATAACTAGTTTTTAAATATGATGATCTGGGTATAACTGAGGTCTAGAATTGTTGTAATGTTTAAACCATCATTTACAAATCTGTACGAAGGTTCACTTTAGAAAAGGCGCATATACACAATGGTTCTTCATATAAAAACAACATATACATCTTAAATTTGATTTGCAGATCTGTACACAGGTTCGCCTTGAGAAAAGAGTGTATGCACATAGGTTTGACATATGGAAGTAGCGTATACCTCATAAAATATGTTTTAGATGCTTCTGTTTGCTGTTGCAGTGTTCTCGGTTCTGGCTTGGGTTCTGGTTACTATATTCTGGTTACTGTATTCTAGTTACAACATTCTGAAAGATCAGATTGAAGAGTTGTCAAAGTGATTGATTGATTCAGTTGTGGTTGGTTCAAAGGAGATTGGTTGATTTAGATGATTGAATGATGGATCCAGTCTGAAAATTTATGAAACACAGTCCCTAGAAGAAAAGAGAAGGTTGTAGCCTTCTATAAGCCAACACCTATGTACTAGTAAACATATCAGCTAGTACAAGAGCTAGGTGGGTTGTAGCTCCCTTCCAGGAGAAGCTGGAGAAAGAGAGAAGGTTGTAGCCTTTTGCAAGTAGAATCTTGTGTACTGGTATAAGACTGCACCAGTACAAAAATTATAAAAAGAATTTTCTTATTAAAAAGAAGATAGAGATGATTGCAGCAGGTGGTTTTCACCCACATTGGGTTTCCACTTTATATCTTGTATTCATGCGTGTGATTGTTTGTTCTATTTTTCCTGCACCTGGTTACTATTTATATGGTTTTGATGCACTGATTAAGGATCAACATATGATGAATTAACTGAATCTTAAGTTTGCAGGATATACGCTAGTTTCCTTAAACACAGTTGCATATACACGCGAGTTCCATTAATTGAAGTAGCGTATATGAATCTGATTATGGAAATGAAAAATTATTGACTTGCTAATACTAATTCACCCCCCTCCTAGTATTATTTCCAACAATATTATCTCCGTTTGACGCTCATGATAACTCGTTGGAAAGATCTCTCCGAGGACTATGACGGAAAAGACGATTTCAAATTAAAAAAAATAGTTGGCGGTAGATTTCCAAAAAAACGTCGTTTAGGGCCTCAAAACAGCTCCGGAAGTTTAGGACCCGAAAAAAACTGCTAAAAATAGTAAATTGTGCTACAATTAAGGAAACTGAAAAACTGAAAGAAGCAATGGTGGGGGTCCAAGTGGAATTGGCAGTTGGCCACCAATATCCACCTAGATCATATAATACCCCTCACGCTAACGTGGGGACGGGGGATCACAACTAAGAAAGCCCTATTGAACAAGGAAGGGATCTGAAGATCAGAATGGATCATCAGGAAGAGACATGCATGATGTGGGGCTACAAGCAGTGGAAACTGAACCCATCAAATCTATGGAACTACATCAGAGGCTAGATCAACATTTGTGGTCATCCAACATTTGGGGGGCTACCTAAAGGGCCAACCCCTCATGAGGTCTGAAAACATCTCACACACACCCAGGAATCACTGGGACAATCCTCTGGACCACTGAACAGTCAAACGTACAAATCTAAATCATGTGATAAGGTGTTGATGTCAAGCACGTGAGAAAAACCAAGTCAAACGGAAATATGAGCAACATGAAATAAGGAATATGAACATAGTTCCTTGTCTTGTGTCAAGATCGTTAAAAAATGAAACAAGGAGTATGAGCATAGTTCCTTGTCTTGTGTCAAGCTCGTTAAAAAATGAAACAAGAAATATTAGCAGAGTTCCTTGTCTTGTGTCAAGCTCATTAAAAAATGAAACAAGGACCCCTAAGGAAAAGTTCAAATTCGAGTCTTTGATTAGATCTCATAAAATCCCAGTTGAGTCTTTCACTTGATTTCGTATATTAACCTTCATTCCATCCGCCTAATAGTCCCAAGGAGTCTACTTAGGTGAATGTAATGAAGCTTGTGGGGCATGCGCCTAATGGTAAAGTTAAGTTTCCTTGTATGTTATGTGAAGGGAATCACCCCATTCACCTTTTTCCCTATCTAAACAAAGCCAAAAAGGTGTTCGATAACCATCCTAATTTACCGCAGCGACTTCCATCTGGTTACAGGAGACTCTCCCTTTTATTATGTTGGGGGCATGTAAACCAATCTCAAGCATAGTTCCTCATTTCAAGCTTCTGTAAAAATGAAACTGAATCCAAGCATAGTTTTTCGTTTCAAGCTTGTGTAAAAATGAAACTGAATCCAAGCATAGTTTGTCATTTCAAGCTTGTGTAGAAATGAAATTGAATCCAAGCATAGTTCCCTATGGTTCAAGCTTGTATAAAAATGAACCCATCTCCATTTTAACCCTCGTTATTGCCATTCTATTAGCCTCTTTCGTCAAATGAGCCTTGGTTGTTTTCATCCCATCACCACCATCCCTTTGGCTGATCATACACTTTCACTTGGTTGTTTTACCCTTTTTGAGGAACAGTTGCAATGAGTAGTCTTATTAGATAGCCTCTCCACATAAATCAACATGTTTTGTGAAGTTACAACATCACCGAAACCAGTTGCTATCCTAGAAACCACTCATTCCTCAAAGTGGAGTCCTCTTTAAGCTCTTTTCAAACTCTCTAAACATAAAAAGAGTGCCGAGCACTTGTCCCTTCCAGCTCGTTAACAGATTGGAAACGACATCTCTCTAGTAGTATTTTACGCTTTTTCAATCTTGAGAGATTAATTTATGAAAAAGAACTTGTGGAGTTTTCTTTTATCCCTTTTCAAACTCTCTAAACATGAAAAGGACCGAGTTATCTTTGTTGTTAAACTCGTTAAAACATCAAATAGCGACAAACTTGTCCATCTATACAAGACCGAATTTCACCTTTGCTATACTCATTAAAACATCAAATAGTGATGGATTCACCTGAAGGGTGAAATTATACAACAAGCATATGTTATCATCCTCAAGCTTGATAAAAATAAAGAGGTATTGGTCAGCAATGACTAGGGAAAATGGAAAAATGGGAAAACCACTTTATGGTAGCAAGTCGCTCTCGAACATTACACTTTCACTCCATCACCGTGATTATTTGGGTTGGGTTATTAGCTTGATGGTTATCACACCATTGGTCTATCATACCATCCATCACTTTGTTTTGGGTCAATGCTACAAATTCATTTTAGTGTTTCCGACATGTTCAAGAGAAGTCATTTAGTCAAAACTCATCATTTGAAATACCATAAACCTTCATTTTCATGACCGCCATTCTTGAACCTTGTGTTGTCAAATTCCATATCCAAAATCATTACACTCGTTTCATTTCGTTGATGTGGGATACATCAAGGCCCTATTGCAACGAACCACTTCTTGTCGACATCATCAAATTATCCAAGAAGTTGACTTAGGAACACCCTTCCAATACCCTGAGGCTTGCATTCATCAATGGCAAGCTTATCACTTCCGATGATAGGTGTTACATCAATGGACTTCAATCGAAAGACTTTGTATGGTGTTCAACATCAAAACATATATTCACACCATGAAGAATGTATTGTAGTACCTTAAGGATCATTATCATTATCGGTGATTTCTCTCGCATCTTTTAATAGCTTACATCATTGGCTGGTAATAAAATGGTGTCTTCCCATGTTCAACTTCAGATCACATATTCACATGGTTAGACTCGTACTTGAGTGAACGATTGAGCAAGATAGAAGACCCCGGATCTAGTTTCATCCATCCGGGTTGCAATATCAAGAGTACTGAATCATATGTACAATGGCTTTACATTGATGGTCATTCCGATCATGGGTCTATATCTACAAATGACTATCTATGTACTTGTAATGAAAGTTTATATGTTGAGCATGGGTATGCCTTCCCTCAAAAATTCATGTAAAATCAAATATCATGATATATGTATTGTAATTGATGCAGGTCACCTTCCACTTCGATACCTCCTCATCACATCGTAAATAATTTCATTCGATATTGGAATTTTTCTGACTTCATGCTTTAGGGGGCAGCTATTGCAGATCCATTTGGGCACATCAATCCCATCATCCAGATTAGTGTTTTTAGGTCTCATCAAACCCTAATTTCAGTTGCTACATTCCCTAAACAAGTCACCCCCTTGAATGCCTCCTTCCTAGATAGTTTCATTACTTGAAGACATCCAGAAATAGCCTCTAGAGGGACCATCGCAGGTAGGGCCATGTAAGGGTGCACTTTAGAGCAGTTAAGTCCATGCCAGGGTTCTCTGCAGAGCACTTAAGCTTCAATTCACCTACTCTCAGCGAGATTGAGTGAAATTCACATAGGGTTTGGGGAATATTCTTATCTTTTGGAGCCATCTAGAAGGTTCCCTTACTTATCAACTCTTATGAGCTCGAAAATGGATGAGGAATGAGTTAAGGTGCATCCTATCCTCTCATCCATTCCTCCATGGAACTAATTCTAAGTATGGAAGGCCATTCAATGCCACCATTTATGACAAAACCTCCTTCATCTTCCTATAAATTGACCACTCATCTAAGTGATCAGGGGCTAGATTATGTTGAATTGTAAGGATATAATGTTGCTATGAGATTTGGCTTTGAAGCAAGTATTGTACTACTACAAGTTTTTCATGCTTTTGATGTGATGTGGATGGGATCCAAGCTAGAGGAATGGCTTTGAGTCATAAGAAAATGGTTGTAATTCCTTCTTCTATTCAATAAATTGTCTAAAACTTTCTCCCATATGTTTGTATTGTTTTATAATGATTATATGTGTGAAATGTATCTGATTCCATTCACTTATATTCAATAGATCTTTTGCTTTGATTGATTCTTTGTTTTCTATTGTTTTTACAGGTACCTCTCAAGCATATTAAGTATGGGAAAGAGCGATGGGATCGATACAAGGGAGACAAGAGGAAAGTGGAACTACAAGTAGGTCTTCTCATCTTCTCATCTTATTTATTTATTATAGGAAAAGACTAAAACACTTTAAACTGTTGTTCTAGATATGGCTACTTATCTAGGGAATTAGTATTTATCCATAGATACCAAATTCTCTGAAACAGCTGGCCTGAGAAGAAGTATGTGGTGGGCCATTGTAAGCACCAATAAAAGAGGAATATTTATAGATTCCTGGAGAGATAGACGAGATGGTCTTATTGTCAGCCACGAAAGAAATAGTGGACTGAGGTGAAGTCCAGGCTTTTGGATCATATTATGTCAACTGATCTATTGTGACGATCTTTCCATTATGGGGAAGGCACATATTACGATGAACTGCAGATGCAACATATGACATGGCGTAAGTATAACTATGACCCAAAAGGATTTTATAGTCTAAGGGAGCATCAATGACCTCGATATCAATACAGATGGCCTTGCCAACAACTATGACTAGGCGGTTGTGGTATAAGCCAAGGGGCTATGAAGGATGATCGACCCATGCATGCGGAGTGATGGTGGACAGGGATAGGTTAGGGGATCCAATTTTTTTCCAAACACTCGTGGCTATCACATAGGTGGATGCACCTTTTTCAATGATACACCATTGAATAATGGCATTTCAAATGGAGACTAGAATTTGAAAAGCAATGGATGAATGTAAGGGATGATTTTACGAATTGTCAACATGAAAGAAAATCATCTGATCATATTGAAGATATACGATGTCCAAAGCAGATAATAGAGGTTTTTGTTGTGAGGGGCACATCTAGAGGATTTCCTGCATTGACATGGTAGCAAGGGACTATGCCAAGTCATCTAATATGCTATATGTGTGGCCAACTTTGGACAAAGTGGAATTTCGACGTAAAGGATCTTTGGGGATCTTGGGTATGACCTCAACATTAGGTTAAGGGATCTATAAGGTACCGTTGGTTGATGGTAGAGGCTCAATAGACACTTTGGGTTGGGACTCAGTCGCAGACTTAGCAGGTGGCTTGTCATATTGGTGCGATCGAGTCTTGAGGTTGACTTTCGCGGTATTTACATCATCAAAATTCCTCTGGAGAATTTGATAATCACATTAACCAGATGGTGGAGCTAGTTGAGTTACTTTACCTTGTGTAGGTTGGGAAGTTATGTATCCTTTTTGAGTAAAAGGGTTGGTAAGCACGACCGTTGAGATGAAGCAGGAGGAGGAGGAGTGGTAGGTTGTGATCCTCGAGAAGTTACTTGAGCTTCCCATGCTTGTTGCATTTGAGGTAAAATAGGACAATCATGGGTATAATGACCATAGATTCCGCAAAAAGCACAAGGTTTATTCGTATGAAGATTCTAGTTCTGCTTAGGCTGACGACCCAATTGTTAGGTTGTGAGATTAGGTTGAGTACCTTGAGGGGCATTGGGTGGAGAACCCTAGTTGCCTTGATAGTGCTCCAGCCCCTTCGACACTATCACCCCATCCCCTTGTTCATTTTATTAGGTTTAGGGGGATTGGGACCACTCTACTGAACATACACTTATCCTTGTGGAGGAGGTGGTTGTTGTGACAGAGGGCGAGCAATGATGGGGGGAATGGGGTGCTAGTACCGAAGGGACTGGAGCACTATGTTGTATATACTAATAATAAGGAGATGGGGAAACATTGGTATAAGTAGGAGGAGCAATAGTGAGCCCTACAATCTATTGATGCAGAGGGGGATATGCATATGAAGTGCTAGGACCTAGATAAGGATTTCCCTATGGAGGATTGGGGGAGCGATAATTTTACATGGAACTAGTCCCTCCCTGAGGGTGACCATAACTTATATGAGGTGGAGAATATGGTTGAGGGTGTGATATAGTTCCAAATATGCCATCTGTGGCATGAGATTCCCTCAACTTGTTAGCAGCACCAGGCCAAGGCAAATCAAGGATGACAGTGTAAACATAACCTGACTCGGTGTAAATCAGATCAAATTTTAGAGCTATTTAGAATTAGTCTTCCTCAGATTGAGGAAAGTGTGAGGTGAAATATTTTACAATGGGGGCTAACAACGATCTAAGAAAAAAAATCCATATAGACTCGGTCTTCGAAGTCAAGAGCTCTACAGATACTCCTTCTATGCCATTCCTGAATGTGGTTGGAAAGGCGAGTGGCAGAAGTTTGACAGAAAGAAGTAAAAAGTTTGGTACCAGTATTGTAATCGAGAGGTAACTAAAAATATAAAATAAAGGTTGTAGAAAAAGTCACTAAAGTTGAATGGGTTGCTTTGGGCTGGTCAACATGCCACTTAGTAGCAACTTCAGTGAGTGTGCGTTAGAACAACTAAAGATGAATGGAGTCTTTAGTAATAGAATTAGATGAACACCACATATGGAAGTAGTGAACATGATTAGTCGAATATTCTATAGGATTACCTTAAAACTTTAGGATGTTTGAATGGAGTTTAGTAGGCATTGTTAGCCATGTGGGATCATGGAGAAGAGGATCATTGATAAGCTAGTTAAAATCTAGGAGACTTAAACCAGTGACAAAAGAAGGTAAGGGAGTAGGAGTAGCAACACCGATTGGGGTTCCGCTAGTGGGGGCACCCTATCTAGCACCTCTGTTACCACTCTGGGTTCCTGCACCCACATTGATGTTAGACATGATGGTGATATGGGATTGAGAAGACATGGAATCAAATGATGAAAGGGATGAATCAACAGAATCAGAATCAAAATCAAAATGATTACTTGATGGAGGACTATGAGGATGAACTCTAACTCGACGAAGAGGAGATATATGGCCTAATGGGAATTTGGGGTGAAGCCCTCGAATTCGACTCAAAAAACATCTTGGAGGTGCTATGGTGTCTATATAAGGAGAATTGATAGGAATAAAATAGCAACAAACAACAAGAAAACACCTAGTGCAATGGCGCCAAGTGTAAACTAACTATTTTAATTATGTTACTCTAATACAAGAAAACACGTGTTATCAAATAAAAATACCTCTAGCCTATAGGTGATCAAAATCCTCAAACAATCCTAGATCTATTGTTTCAATTGGCCTTCCAAAGAGCTTCTTACTTGATGGAATCTCATTCTCGCAAGAAGAGTTGTCTAGAGAAAGATGGGGTAGAGGATCAACTACTTCCCACAACTAGTCCTATAAGGTGGTTTCCTAATATTGGTAACTACGGTTACCTTCATCCCATGGGGGTGGTTGATTCTTAAGCTTCTTGGTAGTGAGGTACCACATGGAATTCCCTGCTACAAGTTGGGTAGCCCCAAGGAGAATTGCCCGTATGATGACCTAGCCTAACCCTCTCTGAATCTTATTTCTGACATACTCTGGCTTTGACCATGGGATGGTGAAGGATATTGAGCTCCCTAATATGTCAAATTCTGTGTCTCTATGAAAGTGATTGATGGGTGTTATTGGAAGACTATCTCATTAACCCTACACCTACACTAAAGAGATTGTTTGGCCTTGATGCCTAAGTGGGCTTAATCTATGTGTGTTGGTTTATTAAGGTGTAGTGTTTCAAGTCTTGGCTTGGCGATGTTAACCAAGCTCATGTTTGCTTAAGGTGTCAGTGTGAAAATGAAATGTCAATTGGATGAGTTAATTAAGCATGTTTCATGATGCCATATTCTTCTAAAAATAAAATGTTGAAATACTATAAATAAATCTGAAAATGAAAAAAAAATAAACAACCAATCAAGCACAAAAACCCCACCCACAAGGGCTACTAAGAAGCTAAGAAAGAGAAGGAAAAATAAGCAACTCAAAGACACAAAACAGAGGCCAAAAAGATCTAATGTGAAGGGACTTGGATCTAAAGGATCTAATTTGTTGTAAATGATGGAGACAAACAACAAAAATCAAAAGTGAAAATTGTTGCAAAGGACAGGTGTGAAGCTCAAAGACCAAGATGCTCAAGGAGATCCTAAGGGGGGAAGGAGAACCCAAAATCTAAAGGGAGAAAAGGTAAAATAAATCTATCCAAGAGATCTAAAAACTAATGGATCAGATCGGAAAGACAATGACTGAAAATGCTGAAAACTCTAGACTCCTCACCAAGAAAATCCTTTCCTAACAATGTGGAGGTATACTCTAAACCCTAGGGGGAGTTTTCCTTCCTCAAAGAGATGAATCAAGGGGATCCAAGACTAAGGGAGATTGAAAAATAGATATGAATTATCCAAACTAGTATGTAGACAACACTATTGGAAAATCTATAAAAAAATTGAAAAAAATCCCGAAAATTTCGAGAATGTAGGTACTGACATGGAATTGAGGAAAACATATTTTTGGAGCCAAAAAGTGCCCTCTGTTCCCGAGAGTCTCGGTCAGCAGATCTCATACATATTTTTTCGTCTTCTCGACTGGTACATGTGACCTGTGGAAAAGACCAGAAAGCCAACAAAATCCCAAAATTTGACAAAATAGCGTTTACTACTATAAATAGAAATTGAGAGAAAAAATAATTGAAGAAAACCTGAAATTTTATGAAAATTTAGTCACCCAAGAAGTTTTTATTACACCAGTGTGTTAACACCCAGGTTGTTCCCTTTGACTCCCAAGGGAATACGGCCGGGGTAACCACTAACCAAGCTTTGGATTATAGGTTCTAGCCCACCTATAATCAGAGAGGGCTCTCTCTTTAAGTTTTAGCTCTGTTTTGTGAAGATTTTATGCTAGTTGTGAGTTCAGTTTTTGTTCAAGATTTTGGTTGAATGATGTCTTTCAGTACCTAGGGTGGAAATCTTCAGATAGTATTAGTTCATTGGGCAATGGAGTCTGTGGCTACAGGTTGTTTGAAATATTGAGTGGGGATGATGAAACTGCAGGGCCATTTAACTATTTCATGAAACAAACTTGAAATTGTGATGGTGAAACATGTTTAACCAGTGAAAAGCAATTAAGAATTTTCCACTAAGCTGGGGTGTGAGAAAGAGGTCTATTGCACAGGAGAAGATTTGAATTCCTAAAAAATAGCCCAGGTGAAAGATATAGTTTGAAGATGCAGCAATTAATAATTAAACCTTTATAACTATAACTGAGGAAAACATTTATAACAGCATAGATTGAGGCCAGGGTATTCTATGAATAAATCCTAGAACTATTCTTTTTCTCTGCCATTAACTGTGAAACATATCATATGATTGGGTTATGAAGAAATAATAAAAACACATAATGAAGAGTTTAAAGGAAACTTATTGAGCCATGAAATACGCAGGAATCCTGTAGCATTCAGCAAACACACTACAACGCCTCAGACAACACAAAACTTTGGAAATTCCATCAGCCTTTGTATTAATCCTCTGAAAATTTACATCATAAGATCTCTAGAAAGAGAAAATCAACAACCCCTGCAAGCTTATGCGAGGGGGAATATATACAATCTGTTACACAAAATATCTGAACCACTGAGTCACTTGAGAAGTAAATATGTTTACCAACTTTACAGAATAGTAGATAAGAAAGTTATTGCTGCTCTTAATACAAAATGAATACTCTTTAATGTTGTCAGAAGTCTTTTTGACCTTTGGAGGCCACTGAGTCGGTTGAGCGTTCTGTATTAATGCTGAATGATGTGTCTTTATGGCTTTGTCATGCTGTAGCTTTCTCGGCCCTGTCATTTGCAGCTGTCAGTATTGCTTTAGTGGCCGAATCTTTCTGCTGAGTTGGCTCAGTCCACTCTTCTTCATACATACTGAATGCATCAAATTTTCCTGTATATGATAACTTATGTTTTTTGATGAAAAAACTTGATGAGAGGCTCTTGTTCACAGTATCAACTGTATCATTTTGGTCCACCATTCCTGTGTGGGCAATTGATGTCTCAAAATTGCATCTAAGGTCTCATCTGCCTCTGTGTATTTGTAGAAGTTTGGAGGCACTTCAAACAAATGTTTGATCTCATTCATAATGAAAAATAAGTTCTCTACTCTGTTATAGAGACTTTGCCCAGATGCTGGCCCTGTTTCTTCTGAGGTACTTGGTCTTGCAGTGATCTGATTGGTAGAAAATGTATTGACCCTTTTAGCATAGTTCTCATGTGAAAGTAGTTTCCCTGCGCTGTTCAGTAAGCCAGGAAGACCTCTGCTTTGTAATGCTGCAAACTTGTCCATGAATTTGTTTACTTCTGTCTGCATGTCCTGGCTTCTTCTTTCCAGTGTTTGTACTAGGCTTCTCAATGTGAGGACCCTCTTTATCAGCAGGATAGTTTCAGTTCTGTTAGGGAAGGACCTGTACGGTTATTGAGCACGTTAATCATTCTGTTGGCTATCTCAGGCATATTGCCTAGAGATGCCCTTGCTCTCTGGACTTCCCTGTGTGCTTTGCCTATGAGCTCCATTTGCTCATGAATGATCTCTATATACTGCCACTGGTCTGTGATTGATTGGCCAATGTTGGCCCATAAAACTGTCTTGAGCTCAGCCACCACTTTGTCAAGGGTGAGCTCTTTCTCCAGCTCCTTTATCTTCTCTTTGAGAGCCTTCACTTCTCTTCCCTTTTCAGCTATGCTTTTCTTTGACTTGTCATATTTTTCATTGAGCTTAGCCAAATTCTCCCTGGCTTCATTTAACTCTGCCGTTTGGGCTTCTAAGGCCTGAATTTCACTCTTCAGCTTCTGCATATCAAGGCTTGGAGCTTGCTCTGTTGTCGGTGTTGGTGATGATGTAGATGGCGCTGTTTGAGCTGTCTGCTCTGTAGGAGGAGCAGTAGTTTGAGGAGATTCCTCAAGGTTGATTATTTGTGGAGGGGGCTGTGATGTTTGGCCTCCTTCCTTCTGTTGTAGGGATGCCTGCAGCGCAGCCTCTGACTCTCCCAATTTCTCCTGTGTCTGGATCAGCTATTTGTATAATGATACCAGCATAGCTGCTGCATCTTGGTCATGCCTTAGCTGGGCAACCTCTTCTGTCTGACGATGAAGAGTTGCTGGGATCTTGATCATTTTTCTTAATGCTACCATGTCTGCATCTCTTAATTTCAACAGCACTTGTACAGCCTTGATGTCCTTGGGATCATGCCCAAGCTCTATGATGATATCCTCCAATGCTTTGATTCGGTTGTCTTTTACCTGGGAGGATGCTTTCTCCAACTCAAGTTGGGCAGCTGTGTTATTTAGGCTATTTTCCATCCTGTAATTCACCAATGTTTTGTCTGCAAGGGTAGCATATACCATCTCACCCATTTGCTTGTGCAATTCAATCTGATCCATAGGGTGGATGTCTTTTGCAAGGACCTCAAGGTTGGTCCTTATGTAGTCTGCAGCTGACTGTGGCTGCAGCATGGTTGGCATGAAATGACTCATTACCATTTTGCCCTCATGTACATCATATGCAGACATCAACCTTTGTTGGTTTGTAGGAGCCATTTTCAACAAGTGATTGTAGAGATGTATCTTGAGTGGCTCATTCCTCTTTTTGATATCAATAAATTGTTGTTTGATGCCTGCTTCAGCTCCCCTTTGGTGGCTTGAGGAGCTGACTTCTCCTCCAACTGTCCTTTCTTGTTCCTGCTGAAAGGAACTTGCAGATGCTTCCAGGCTTGGTGGGCCCATGCCCAAAGATTTCCCAATAGGCATTTCCTCTTGTGAAAGAGGATTTAGCCTCTGTCTTTTCTCCCCTTGAGTTGTGGATGTGGTGAGGGGAGTCTCCTGCTCTCTATCTCTTTTCTTGCCCCTCTCTTCATTGACAGGTGTCTGGAGCACCGAAGTTTCTACTGTAACATTCTGTACTGGGGCCTCCTTTTCTTGCATTTGCTCATTATTAGGACCAGGAGCCTCTACTGTTTCTTCCTGCTGTTCAGGATGATTTTCAGGTTGTTGATCTTGGGCTGATTTCTGCTCTTCATGGGCCTTTTGTTGTTCTGTTTCCATGTCTCTATCCTTGGCTAAAGTCTCTGCTGTAATTGGGACTTGGACTGCCTTTTGTGGAGCTGCAGATGATGAGGCAGCTGCTCCCACTTGAGTACCTGGAAGAGAAAATGCCTGTGAACAAAGCTCTAAGTCAGCCAACTTTTGGAGATTTTTTACTGCTCTTTGAGCTAGTTCTTCTTGTGTGGCAGCCTCTTCTAAGGTGCCTTCCCTCCATTTTAGTTGATTTGCATATTTTTCTATGTGAGGCAACCTTAAGTGGTCATAACTGGCCAGCCTATATTTGACCCTTCTTAAACTTATGAAATGATTGGGGTCGTATGGTTTCCAAAGGAAGCTAGTCTGTAAGCCAAGGGCTTCTAGCATTATATCTGCCTCTTGCCAACCTTCCTCCCTTTTATTGTAAATGAAGTGGCCTAATTGGTTTCTGACTTTGAGCCGTGCTTTCTTTCCCTTGCTTGAAAAATGGAGTACATTAGCATTCCCAAATTGCCTGAAGTACTCGAGGGAAAACAATCTCATAGGCACATATTTGGGTAATCTGTATGGGGGCAACTCACACCCATATATTCTGATAATTGTGTGGTTTTGGTAATAGTACCAATCCCCAATGTTGTATACCTTAGACAACTGAAGAATCCTCTGCATCTCATCAGTTAGTCTTGGAGGAGGTGAGCTCAGAAGCAGAGACATGGCTGGGTGGATGAAGAGGTCTATAAACTCACAATAAGTGTATGGGGAACAAGATCTGCAGTGGAAGGCAAAGGACCAATAAACCACTGACCTTGGATTGCCTTGTGCATCCACTCTTTTCACAGGAAAAGGAAATTTCTCATGCTGATAATATAAGATTAAGTGGTAGATATAGGAGGTGTATCAGAACACCCTTTCTCTTGCCAAGTTTATCAATTGCTCATGTATTTTATTAGATATGTAAGTGGCATAGTCATAACAGATTGGGGACTTTCCAGGGGAAAACATGAGCATCATCACCAGCACAGTTTCATCAACATATTCTATTGAATTATAGCCCAATATGGGACTAATAATGTCTACAAGGTTGTTGTTGGGAAAAGTACCCAATACGGAATGACCCTATCCCACTCTAAGGGTGATAGTACCTCAGCAACAATCAAAGCAAAGCTATTTGAGATTACTTCTTTATGAGATGTAAGAGAGGGGAGAAAGAGATCCACTAACCGTTGTCTTCCGCTAATGATTGATCCAATCTTCTCTCTTTGCTGCTTACTCCCAGCTCCTTGCTCTTTGACTGGCCCAGCTACACCAAGATCCTGCAAAATAACAAGAGAGGGAAACTACAAGAAGCATACATTCATAATTGATTCAAGGATTAGAATAAATCAAATATACAAGTATCAATACGCCATTGAGACACATGCATATAGAAGAACTTCAAATGCTTTATTAATGGAAGAAGTAAAGTTCAGGAAGTGATACAACCATAATAGGCCCAATCCAGCATCACCTCCCAGCAGAAAGAAATCTCCTCTTCACCTCCTTCAAGCAAATCACCCAATAGTTCTATACTCAAACCAACAACACTTCCTTACATTCACAAGATTCCAGCCCCCTTAGACCTCATGAGAGAGCTCTATATATAGGAGTTTTGGAGAA
Source organism: Pinus tabuliformis (assembly GCA_031772625.1). Classification (NCBI taxonomy): domain Eukaryota; kingdom Viridiplantae; phylum Streptophyta; class Pinopsida; order Pinales; family Pinaceae; genus Pinus; species Pinus tabuliformis. The sequence goes on from CM062818.1 coordinate 1,474,688,268, forward strand.
AGGATGAGTCAGCTTGAGCTTGGCATGGAGCTGACTAGTGTCCTCTCCCACTTCAGTTATTCTTCAGTTCTTGAGTCCACTTGGAGGTTCTTGCTTCCACTTGGAGATCTAGACCCTCTTACTCATCACTAGGAGAATTCCCTGATCCAAGTGTCATTTTGGAAGCTTCCTGGGCATTGACACCTTGAGGAATGACTGTGCCACTTGGCCAATCTCGCCCAGCGCAGGTAGCCTTCTTTACAGTTGACATTCAACGCAGGTACAGAGTGGAGCATTTGACATTCAGCGCAGATGCTCAATGGAGCAGTTGACATGATCCAGAATTAGCTTGTTTTTGAGTGTTTTCAGGTGGAGAACTAATATTCAGTGCTATGGTTTGCTGACCTTGTTCCTCTAGGGGTAGGAACAACATGTTTAGGGACTTTGGATCCCTCAGATTATTGACATTTCATGCTTCATGCTGTAAGGCACAAAAATGTCTATAACAGTTGCCCCCTAAAGTATGAGGTCATTTATCGGGTGAAATGCTTTATCAGGAGGATCCGAAGTTCATTCAATCGCTGAGAGGTGACCTGTAATAAAATACAATACAATACATTATTTTTCATTCTGCTTTCATGATCTAGCTGAGGCGGGCATTCCCATGCTCAGCTTTATAAATTGATTTCGGTACATATAACAGACGATCGTCTGATGGTAGACTGATAATTCTCTGCTGAAATTATCATCCTTTGAGTAGGATGATCATCTGCTATAATGATGTACATGTCGAATGTCTTTATATTTCCTGAATATATATCGCAGCCCGGATGGATGAAACTAGATCCGGGGTCTTCAAACTCGTTCGATCTTCACTCTAAGTACAAGTCGATCCATGTGAGAATTGCGCTGAAGTCGAACATGGAAGGACATCGCTTGATTACCGGTCAATGATGTAAACCGTTAACAAGCACGAGAGGAATCACCGACAATGATAATGACCCTCAAGGTACTGCAGTACAATTCACGTGGTGTGAATAAAGGACTTGGCGTTGAACACCATGCAAAATCTTCTGGTCGAAGGTCATTCATGTATACCTATTGCCGGAAGTGAGAAACTTGCCATTGAGGCATGCAAGCTTCAAAGTACTGAGGGGGTTGTTCCTAGATCAACTTCTTGGATAATGAGCTGAAGTCAACAAGAAGCGATCCGTCAAAGGAGGGCCTTAATGAATCCCACATCAGTGACACGGAACGGAGCTAATGATTTTAGTGGAGGTGAAAACAATCTGTGAAATATGATTCAGGGTGGCGATCATGGGTGGATGAAGGATAATGTATGGCAGTGGATGGGACATGGTTGACTCTTTCTGAACAACATCTCTTGAACATATAACGACACTGATGCGATGGATCGGTAGCATTACCCCAAATGTGGATGGTTTGGTGAGGACAATGGTGATGAGACCGGTGAATGAAACAACCCAACCCGATGTGATACGGAGGAAAAGTGTCATGTTCAAGAGCGACTTGCTACCATTAAAGCTTTGAGGTTCTCCCAATTTTTCCCCAGTCATTTCTGACCAGTACCTCTTTATTTTTGTCAAGCTTGAGGAGGATAACATATGCTTGTTCTATAACCTGCCCTTCGGGCAAGCCCATCGCTATGTTTTAACGAGCCTAGCGATAGGGAAACTCGTTCTCGTCTAAAGACAAGTTTGTCGCTATTTAATCATTTTAACGAGTCTAACGACAAGGAAAACTCGGTCCTTTTCATTTTTAGAGAGTCTGAAAAGGTACAGAAAGTTAACTCCAGAATTCCTTTTTCGTCATCTAATCCCTTAAGTCCGAAAAAGTATAAAACAATACAGAAGGGATGAGTTTTCGATAACCTTAACGAGCCGAATAAAACAAGCGCTCGACCTTTTTGTGTAATAATCCCTCAGGTCCAAAAATATTAAAATCTAGAGGAGGGATAGCTCTTCCGGTCACTTTAACGAGCTGGAAGGCCAAAACTCGGCAAACTTTTCATATTTTACGAGTCAGGAGAAAAGAGCTCAAAGAAGACTCGTCTTTTGAGGAACGAGTGATAAACAGGGATAGCAGCAGATTCCAGGTACAGGTTGGAATTTTCCAATCACGGCAGTGTCACAAGGATGGCTAAGTGAAATCACTCTTCGCAGCTGTTCCTCAAAATGGGTAAACAATCATATGGAGGTGAACGATTGGCCAAATGGAATGGAGGTGGCGGGTGAAAACACGACCAAGGCTTTTTATGGCTAATAAATTTACGATCACAATGGTTATTTACCGGAATAGGTTCATTTTTTAATGAGCTTAAACTCTGGAGGAAACTTTTGCTCAATCTTATGTTTATTTTTTAACGAGCATGAACTATGTGCTAAAACTGCTCGGATCTCGCTTTTCTATTTTTTAACGAGCATAAATTCCGCGGTAAAACTGCTCGATAATACCAGTCATAAGATAAGAAATGTCTCCTATGAGATAGCTATTTTTTATGGAGCTTTATCTCACGAAGCTATGCTCCTCATATCCTTTCTTTATGCAAGTTTGGAAACGGCTAATCCTACGAGTTTAAACGGTTAGACCTACAGGTTTAAAGGGAGGACCTAAAAATTTAAAAAAATAAATAGTCGTCCCTTGCTTGCACTCCAAAAGGTTGCATGCCCCCAGGTGTAAGGTATAATTTCAAGGCTGCCCCTACTTATCCGATAAAACATTTGTTTTAAAGGGTGAGGCTTGCCTCTTTCTGGTTACCCAAAGATTGTTTTGTTAACACCATCAAACGAAAACATTTCCTCGGCACTGTCTACCGAAGTAGACAATGGTGAATGACCTTTGTCAAACAAGTAACCTTATCAAAAGAATCCTGTTCTAGAATAACCCCTCTTCCATCCACGGACGGGGTACGGACTAGTCATATTCTTTCGTGGAAATTCTACCTTATACCCAAGGTTTCCTCTGCCCGAAGCAGACCAGGATGCATGCCCCTTGGGTTCCAGTCCCATCTTTCCAAATCACTCGCACTCATCGGGAAGGAGGACTGGGGGTGGAGACATTTCTTGGGTGAATAGACCATTGAGGGTTGGTATGTGACTATTTGCGATGCGTGATCCCGGAAATGAAAGTTGGTCTACGAGCTTGACCATTCTTCCTTCATGTGGAAAACACATTACTCTAAAGAGTGAGGAGACTATAGCTCCCATGCAATATATATAGTCTCGTCCAAGGAGTAGGTTATAATCCAAGGGTCCTTGAACAACCATCACGTTCATTTGAACGGTCTTCCCTTTCAATGTAATAGGCACATTGGGGAGGATCCCTAATGGTCGACTGGTTCCTTTATCAAAACCCGAGAGATTTCTTATCTCAGGCAAAAGCTTCGGGGAACCCAGTGCTTTCCAAGAAATAGAGGAAAGGATAATCACAGATGCCCCTTCATCAATGATAGTTCCAGCCATTACCATTCTGTAGATTTGGACTATGATTCTGAATGGTATACTGGCTGGTAACCGGGGTCTGCCTAGTTGGTTCCAATCAAAGGATACAACCAGGTTGCTTGGTGGTGGGACCGAATACACGGCCGGATAGGACCCTGACGATGTTCCTTCCTGCGACAAAGGAATGGGCGCATTGCCCTGATGCTCATTAGAGTCGGTGTTGATGAAAAGAATATGGATGGTGTCATCCTTATTCTCTTCAGTGAGGGTGTCATTTGAAGATGAATCTTCAGTGACGGTGTCATTTGAGGATGAAACCTCTGAAGGAAGAACCGGGTCAACTGTCGTATCGACCTTTAGACTTTCGTCTGGTCTGGATTCAGTAGGTTCATTTTCAATGACTGACGCTTCAGTTGACCACTTGAGCGGCCCAGCTGTATTTTCAACCAACGAAGGACTTGGCACGAGTTTTTTGTATCCAGGAGGAAGTCTCAACAGTGAAACCGGGCGATCTTCCAAAACTCTCTTCGCTTCGTCTAAGAAGGGACAACGGTGGATGGCGTGATCGCCTTCACACAGTCTGCAGGGGAATCTTGCTCCCCCTCTTTGTCTTGAACCTTCACTTTCGATGGTCGACGGTAAGCATTCAACATGGCTATCAGAGGTCGATGCTCCCGAATTGTGCAACTGAGGGGACCAGTCCCTTAGTATCCGGGGAATACAGGGACAATCTCTATGGAAGTGGTCTCCTCTACATATGACACATGGCGATTTAGGCCCGGTCTGTGTTGTGTGTGGATTTTTGTCATATTTCTTTTGCTTGCCCCCAGTCGCCTTAGGCTCCTTCTTCTTCTTCTCTCTCTCCTTCTTCTCCTTCTTCTTCATGGGAGCTTGGCTTTTGCCGGCTCTACCTTGCGAAGATGAAGGATTGGAGGAAGAGTTATAGGAAGTTGAAGGCTGGTGGGCAGCTCTAGACTGATCTAACTGTTGACTCGACTGTTCAGGAACCATGGTGTTCTGAACTACATTGGTTGAGAACAGCCAAATAGGCAGGCAAATTGTTAGTCCTGGAAGCGACAATGTGGCCATGTGGGGCGCACCAACTTCTCCCCAAGAGGAGAAAGGACTAGGATTTCCATCATGTGGAATTCCTTGGTTGGGGCGTTCCATGTTCTCAACCTACAAATCAACGCAGGAATAGGAGGTGATTATGTTCCGTTTAAAATAAATTTTATAACGACGCTTTAGACACAACTTGCTTTTTCACTTTTTAAGAGTCGAGAAAAAGCTAAAGATGACTCTAGTCTCCTTCGATGTTTTAACGAGCCCGAAGTGACAAATGCTCGGATGGACTTTTTCAGTTATAGAGTTTGAAAAAGGCCAAAAGAAACTGCTCTGGAGTTCTAGGCAGAGGGTGTGCCAAACTTTTCGCAAAACCACAGAATACGTTTTACGGTACGAGTGGTCGATCTTCGTGAATGTTGTGTTCACTGCATTGCGATCAGTAGGGCGGCCGACACGGTTTCCTATGGATAAAGGCTTTGTTCCTATAGGGGTCTCCCAATATATACACGACGGTACGTGGGAGCACAAATCCGTATTGATACTTATCGCTTCACCGTGGAGGAATCACCCAACCACTCAACGCTAAGATATCACGTTTAACGACGCCGGAACACGTCTCTAGCTTAGACCTCTATGTGTTTGCGTTATGTTTCAATGCGTTGTTATGTAAATTCAATTTATTTTAAGGTTGATCTTGTTTAGCAGTTTGCCTTTATGGATCACCACGAGATGTATAGTAACACTCCTAAATGCAGTCTAAGATGATAAGCAAGCTTTTCAATCTTTCAACTTTGAAAATCTTAACTACTGAGGGAAAAGAAAGACAACATCTTTTCACACAGATCATAGAGCACACACTAATGCACTTTTTCCTAAATCAACATGCAATCTGTCATAATGCACATGCACAATGCAAGTATTTCTTTTCTCTTTCTTAATGTTGGTGCGATACAAAAAGAAAGCTGTTGTATAACTTTGAATTCAATTTCAAGTGAAAGCAAACAAGCTTGTCCAAAATCAAAAGACACCTTAAGATTTATTTGTTTCGATACTAGAAATATATAAATTCAAACCATATGACGAAAGCAAAAGTTCAATCAGCTATGAACAACAAACAAACTAACTATTAAGATCAGAACGACACTTTATCACAGGTCTAGATCTAAGAGGCCACGGCAAGACTAGTTCACTTTCGTTATGGGAAACTGTAAATGATACAAGAAATACACAAAGAACAAACACAGTTTCTTTATACAACCGAGGCGGAATAGTGGCAAGGAAAGTTGGTTTCAGATAGGTACATTGACTGGTAACAGGCTGCAAAAACAAGAGTGAAAACAGGGCAATAAACAAGAGGGAACCCTAGTAGCACTAGGCAAAACTGGTTCAGCACAGGTAGTACACTGGCAGTTTGACCTTCAGCGCAGGTAGCCCCTTCAGGAACTGCGCTGAAATGCAGACTGCCTTCACAGTGCCTGCACTGAAGATTCAAACTTTCGTTTTTCTCAGTTTCCGGGTCACAGATTGCTAAAAAATTCACAGTTTTTGGCCAAATCAGAAGCTATCAGTCAAGTACACACTAAGGGATGAAAAGGAGGATGAAAAGATATCAGTAAGAGCTATTTAGAGTCCTTGTGGATCAGCTCTTCAAATCATAAACTTGCCCAGCAACTGAGCTAGAGTAGCTGCCCTCTACTTTGCATTTGAAAGATCCAAATGCAGTTCGATTCGGTACTCCCTTTGTTTATGAAATGAATAGCAAAAACACAAACAACCAACAAGATAAGATCCCCAGCGGAGTCGCCAATTTGTTGTTGGGAAAAGTATCCAATATGGAATGACCCTATCCCACTCTAAGGGTGATAGTACCTCAGCAACAATCAAAGCAAAGCTATTTGAGATTACTTCTTTATGAGATGTAAGAGAGGGGAGAAAGAGATCCACTAACTGTTGTCTTCCACTAATGATTGATCCAATCTTCTCTCTTTGCTGCTTACTCCCAGCTCCTTGCTCTTTCACTGGCCCAGCTACACCAAGATCCTGCAAAATAACAAGAGAGGGAAACTACAAGAAGCATACATTCATAATTGATTCAAGGATTAGAATAAATCAAATATACAAGTATCAATACGCCATTGAGACACATGCATATAGAAGAACTTCAAATGCTTTATTAATGGAAGAAGTAAAGTTCAGGAAGTGATACAACCATAATAGGCCCAATCCAGCATCACCTCCCAGCAGAAAGAAATCTCCTCTTCACCTCCTTCAAGCAAATCACCCAATAGTTCTATACTCAAACCAACAGCACTTCCTTACATTCACAAGATTCCAGCCCCCTTAGACCTCATGAGAGAGCTCTATATATAGGAGTTTTGGAGAAAGGATGAGTCAGCTTGAGCTTGGCATGGAGCTGACTAGTGTCCTCTCCCACTTCAGTTATTCTTCAGTTCTTGAGTCCACTTGGAGGTTCTTGCTTCCACTTGGAGATCTAGACCCTCTTACTCATCACTAGGCGAATTCCCTGATCCAAGTGTCATTTTGGAAGCTTCCTGGGCATTGACACCTTGAGGAATGACTGTGCCACTTGGCCAATCTCGCCCAGCGCAGGTAGCCTTCTTTACAGTTGACATTCAACGCAGGTACAGAGTGGAGCAGTTGACATTCAGCGCAGATGCTCAGTGGAGCAGTTGACATGATCCAGAATTAGCTTGTTTTTGAGTGTTTTCAGGTGGAGAACTGATATTCAGTGCTGTGGTTTGCTGACCTTGTTCCTCTAGGGGTAGGAACAACATGTTTAGGGACTTTGGATCCCTCAGATTATTCACATTTCATGCTTCATGCTGTAAGGCACAAAAATGTCTATAACAAAGGTCTCTGCCCAATTGGTTGAGGTATACATGAGAAATGGGAGGGTACTGCACGGTGTCAGAGTCAATGTACAATTGATTCATCTTGGTGACTTGAGCATCTGTCAGCTTAGCTCCTTACTTTATCAGATCTATCAATGATAAAGGAACTAATTTCTTATCAGTATTGAAGTGTAGCATCTCTCTGATGGCTTCAGGGGTGACATAAAAAACAACTGAGCCTGAAGGGTCAAGCACAGCCCTCTGAGTGGGGTCATAGCAGTCAGTACATCGGTGGATTAGGTCAGGAAACTGGTTGACCTGAGGGAGCTTGAAGATAGGGAGGAAAGAGTCCCAAATGCCCAATACATCCATTCCACTCTCATGCTTGAGCTTCAATTCATTTAGCAAGTGAATGTGGTACTTGCTATGCATTAGCATTTCCTCTGATATTTGATAATCTTGATCTGCTAATGCTTTCCACTCCAACTCTCTCTGAGGGGCATTCAATGGAGCAATATTCAGGGCCACAGGTGCTACTGGTGTATCCATGTTTCTCAAGTGAATTTGGGTTGAATCTTGACTATCTATGGGAGAAATACCGTCCTGCGCGGTAGGTTAGGTAGTTTTTCTGAATTTACCGCCTGTTTCTGAGCAACAGGGGTGTAATTGGGCACAATTGGCCGGTTAAAAGCTGAGGGAATTAGTTTTAAGGCGTAGTAGGCCTATTTCCTAGGGAAAATGGTCAATTCTATTGGTTTTTTAAACAATGCAGGACGAAACAGAGGGCGTAGTTGGGGAATTGACAAATACCTGTTAAGTGGCAGTATTAGAGCT